>JANPWT010000245.1:35110793-35123333 GCA_024678245.1 Erythroxylum densum | reverse complement strand
TTATTAATTTTAAAAGTAGCATTAAAATGTGCTAATTTTTAATTTTTAAATTTTAAAAATAATTAAATGTTACATTCTCGTATTATTGTCACGTGACTGTAAAATATTATATTTATGCTATGTATGAATTTTATTATTTTGTAAATTAAAAATATTAAAATTCTAAAATTATTAGAATATAATTTTTAAAAGGGCTTTTTGAAAATGCACAATCCATGAAAATGAGAAAGAATGGGCTTTTCAAGGCCTGCGATACAAAAATCCAACTTGGCCCAATTAAACATACAAAAACCCTAATCCTTTACCTTGCTATTTATAAGCTGAAAGGCTCCATTTCTCTGAAGGTGATTCCTCCATAACCCTAACAACTCACACGCACACAGAGCCACCATGAAGTACAATCCTAGGGTTTCATCTTCTCGCCGCAAGAACCGGAAGGCCCACTTCACGGCCCCTTCTTCTGTCCGCCGTATCCTCATGAGCGCTCCGGTCTCCGCCGACCTCCGCCAGAAGCACAACGTCCGATCCATGCCCGTTCGAAAAGACGACGAGGTTCTGGTGGTTCGCGGGACCTACAAGGGCCGCGAGGGCAAGGTTGTGCAAGTGTACCGCCGCAAGTGGGTCATCCACATCGAGCGTATTACGAGGGAAAAGGTTAATGGCTCCACTGTCAACGTGGGTGTCAACCCGTCCAAGGTAGTGATCACCAAGCTCCGCCTTGACAAGGACAGGAAATCTCTTCTCGAGCGTAAGGCCAGGGGACGAGCCGCCGCTGATAAGGACAAGGGCACTAAATTCACTGCTGAGGATATCATGCAGAATGTTGACTAAGTGAAGAGCTTGGGTGAAACAATTTCTCATCTTGTTTGAGGGCATTTACTGATAGGATGTATTTCGTTTTTCTGAGGATGATCCTTTTTCTGTGAAATTAATATGAACAGTATTAAGTTTTGGATGTGTGGATTATTTACGAGGCTCCTCATTTGAATTGAAATTTGTTACTGTTAAATCTCATGATTTTTGAAGTCTCCCCTAACAATTGTTTGGCATTTTCCTGTTTTTTGTTGTTAGATTGTGATAGATCATTTTATCACGATTTGTTCATCTCCATACTTAATGGTGAATCTTTTTCGGGTGAAGGTTAGTTTTTGAAAAAATGTTATGAGAATACTCATTGAGTGTTTGTTTCTATATGCATTACACTCTTTAATCTATGCAGCTAAGTGGTTTACTCTGTCCTTTTATTTCCAGTTGAGTGATACGTATTGTTCGGTATGTGGGCTATAAAGTATTTCTCGTTCTATACAAGTATTGTGATTGCACAAGAAAGGTTATCTTGCTTATGTAGATACTCTTTTCATGCATGCTTTCTGGAATCAAGTCGTTTGCTTAATGCAGATCTTGTAGGCGTTTTTCATGAGTAGAAGCACAAACAATGACTATCATCCCGGGTTTTCTCCCATCATCGATGTTGTTTTTGAACTACTTGTACTGAGTGTGCGTCCAAACCGGATGTAGTTTTCATGTCTGCAATGTGTTTGTAAGCCCCCAGGTGGTCCTTCCGGATCATTAATGAATCGCTGTAGATAAAGATGTGAATCTCATCTAGGATGTGGCTTCTGCCACCCCTTTTGATAATCTTCTGTTTATATGTTTTGGTTGGTGCTCAGAGAAAGCATCAAGCTTCGACAATTCTCGTCCCTATCCTCACTTACCAGCAAGTATATGACATCGATCTCTTTTTGGAATTAACGCTGGTTTCGGGACCTCTTGTTGTGAGGAGGCTGTGATTGCTCCGTAATTGGTCGACATTCCTTGCTAATGATGCCGATACTTGAATGGAACTGAATCAGAATTGGTTAAATATCAGTTCTCAACTGTCTCACCTCCGTCAGAGCTCCATTTGATATAATTGCAGAAGAAATTATGAGGGTTATAAGAACGTCAGACCATTATTCCTTGAATCGCAATGACATTCTATTTATTGCTTGGGCAAACGTAAGACCACGGAAACTTCATTCTCTCTGTTTTGGGGGGTTGTGGGGTAAGGTACACAAAATAAAAGCTATAGTTATGGTCCTAAAGCTTCAGTCTATCAGGGTTACTAAGAGCTTCTGCGATTCAATGGAAGGCACAAGAAATGCAGAACTCGCGGATGCCATGCCAATGTAAATTGAAAATTCTCCACGCAAAAAGGAGAGTAGAATGACAATGCCTTGTTACCAAATACATGTCCATCTAGTCATTGCAAATCTAAGGAACATGAATTTGTGTGGAACTACTTATTGGCACTTTCTCTGAGGAGCAACCCAGAGTTGGGAAAAAAAATTGTAACAATAATATCCGTGATCATCTCGAACAGTGCTTCAAAGAATCGGCTGATACCAATCAAGGCTTGAGAGCTATCGCTAAACCAAACCTGGGGTTTTTGTCCAAAGCTTTGGTGTCCACCTCACCGGAGATTGTCACTAGTGACTTTGGTATGAGCTCATGCTGTATCAATGCCCCAAGTTTTCCATGGTTACTAAGTTTTGCTTTCACCAATGTCAAATGATCGACGGCGTAGGAACCCCCCACGGTAAATGTATTCTCATTTGTTGAAAACCTTCTAGTGATCTCTGCCACAGCAGCACTTCTTTTCAACTGATCCAAATAATGAACATATGATGCCTTTATGGTGTCTCCTTTGTCACCCCTGAGGAAAAGGGAAACAATGTTGAAACCAAATAAACACAGCTTACACTCTTGTGATTAGTTCAACTAACAGAGATGATTTATTAATGGGGTTTATGACTTACAGAATAACTGAAGCATAAGCATCTGGCTTTGTCACACTAATTCCAGCAGTGTACTTTGAGAGATTACCAGAAGAGGTATCATAGCCAGCCTCAGCACCAAAAGCTATTGTAGGAGTACCTAGAGTGGCAGTAAAATCAATTGCAGGTGATTGAGGCAGTGCAGCAGCTGCGGTTAGTGTTGCATGGTCATGGAAATACTGAACCTCGAACTGCGATACCAATGGTAAAAAGGATTCTCAAAAACTCAAAACCAAGATTCCCATTAATACATTGATCACTTTTGCAGCTTAGTTTCAAATTTGTGGCTAAAGATGGTGAAGCCAAAAGGTCCTGCCTTTACTTTAGCATGATTGGCATCGCCAAAGGAATAGTTATTCCTCAATTATCAAATTAACATCTGTGATTTTAATTTTAGCCCAACTTCTATAAGTGCAAAATTACCTACCTTCCCTGAGTTATAATCAGGTATTTTGAAAGAGGCGATAGCATTTGTGGATGGAAGAATCTCCGTAAAAGTGAGGGTTGTTGAGATCTGCAGAAAACATGTATGAATGTAAAGTCTTTAACAACTTATCACTAGTTATCATTCAGACAAAGAAAAGAAGCAGCCTACGTTAGATTCTGTGTCAACTTTGACATTGAATAAGTTTTTCTTGTAAACGTAAAGCGCTGCCACGTCCCCAGTGGAGAGCCCTCCTTGTTTCACAGCTGTTGATGTAAGGGCCTGAAACCCGTTTTGACAAATTAAAACAGAGAATAAAAACCTAAACATTAATGGTTAAGTGGGTTGACCATATCTGAAAGCTACTTGTTCTTACAGATCAAAAACTCATCAGAAGGTTCAAAGGCAAACAATATCAGAATTCCAAAGACCATTAGCGAATCATCATAGTTCCCATAAGATGCTAACAAGATTGTGACTTCGATGCTACCTCAAAGAAGCAATGAGTTCATCTTCGTGCTACAAGTGAATACACATTATCTTCGTGCTACAAGTGAATACACATTTCTCCACACACATTTTAGCCTATTAGTGCGTCTTGAAATAAAATATCTACAGTTCCGATAGAACTATCAAAAACAAAGGATTAGGAGGAGAAAGGGCCACCTATGTACATATTCCAACGCCTATCACGCTTGGCGATGTAAGAAAAAAAGTATATTTCCTATTTGAGAAACAAAACCCAACAGTAATATATATTCAGCAATATGGGGAGCAGCATTACAATCACGAAACTCGAACATTGACCCAATCGAGCAAATTCATCATATTATCCACACACAGACTAATCGAATTTGAACGTAAATCCTCTCCTGATAGGCAAACAAAACTGAAAGTCAAATACTTGAATTTGAACTAATTGAAATGAGCGCGACGCTGTGACATATAGCGTTAGACATACCACACCAGCAGCGCTGAAGGTGGAGACACTGAATTTCTGATCGGAGCTATAGTCTCTGGTCAAGAGATCTACAAATTAAAAAAGATTGGTACGTTGACAGTCAAATTGATGGGGGCACAAAAGAAAAGGTAGATACATAAGCACTGAAGGAAGAAATAGAGATCGGCGATACCTTTGGGTTTCTTGCCGATATCGGAGAAGAGTTCCGGTCCCTTAGCCATGGTGGCACAGAGAGAGAGAGAGTGTGAAGAGAAATGGCGATTGATGGACCACCACAGAATTTGGAGAATCTGAAGTTTTGACAATTTGCGGTTAGGTCTTGGCTTTCAGCCGTTGATCTGTTGCTTTCAGGTTCTATTCCACCATCAAAATAATCATTACTAATTTTTAATTGGAAAAATAAAATATTTACAAACATAAATTACTCTTCCCTTCCTTGAAAATTTCCTTACTTTGGTTGGGTTATCAAGAAGAAAATAAAACTTTATTTAATTACAATGGATAAAACTGTTTCAATTTTATTGTCTCTCATTCTATAAGTTGCATTAATTTAATGAGGGGGCAATTATATTATTAATTTTCACCTTTTTAATCCATAACATAATTTTTTTATAGGCCTAAATCTCTAGTAACATCAAAACTTTACTAGCTAGATTTATATAAGAAAATAACAATCTAGATTAAAATAAAATTCAAAAATTAAAAACAACAAAAAAGTAAAAAACATGAGTCCTAAAAAGAAATACTCCCTCCTATTCATAATAAAAGTCATTTTAGAGGATGCATACTTATTCAAAATAAGTGTCATTTGTGACTTTTCATGCATGTTTATAATTTTACTTCCAAAATTACCCTTTAATTTCTCTCACATCATAATTACACAGTTAGATAAGTGTGCGACTTTTGTGCAAACAAGTCATTCTCTTATCAACCATTAATAAGGATATATCAAACATTTCATTAGTTTTCTTAATAAGTATGCATCCCTCTAAAATGACTTTTATTTTGAATAGGAGAGAGTACATTTCAATTGGTAAAAGAATGATTCCCTCACATTTCCTTCTCTTGCTATCAAATTCATTTTTTCACCTTTATATTTATCGCTTTTTGTCACTTACTCTAAAAGACTTGAATTACTCACATGTATTTGCTCTTGCTTCCTTCCTATCAATTTCTCATGCTCATTGTTATACTTGAGTCGATCTTTATAAACTTGTTTTGTTATCTTGGCCTCCCTACTCTCATTCAACTAATGCAAATTGTATAATTCAAGCTATTCTGTAGTCAGTAACCTTAACTTCTCCATTAACTTCTCACTAGTCACATAAGCATGTATCCTCCATCTAGTATAGAAAGAGGCACTGATCCTTGAAGGCACATCTAGCATAAAAAGAGGTTATCTCATTACTCATTCACTTCATCCTCTCCTACCTAAATCCTTAACAACCTCTCAGTGACCAACATCCTCTCCTATTTAGAACTCTCAACGCACTTCTCATTGTTAGCGTCCTACAAATTAGGCATCTCATCCTCCACCTCCTCTTCACTTTTGGACACCTTATCATTGACACCCTCTTCACTCAGAACCTATCAAAGGTACTATCATCATCCTTATAATAGACTTCAAAGTCATCCATTATAGTAGATATATATGGGTTATATTATAATCTATATATGACAACTTCACATTTATCTAACCTATCCCTCAACTTATCACATTGATTTGTCCTCGTATTATGTTCCATTAAATCTATATCTACTCCTTAGTCTTTTGTCCCCGCTTACTTTTTTCTCTTTGAACAACTTTTGTTTTAGATTTGGGATAATCATTCCTAAAGTGTCCAATCTTTTAGGATTTTTTCAATGTAGTGCCCAAGTTTTAAAAATTTTCAATTGATGTCTTACTTTTTAAAACCTTAGTAGTTAAGTTAAAAATGTTGGTTCCATTACTAATGTGCTATTGTAGCTAACAAAAATCTAATTGTTCATAAACTGTAGCTTTCCAAGTTAAAAAAATGTTACAAACTAAGCAGAATACCGACTACCTAAACCCAGTTACCCATTACTAATTACCCATCACCCAAATTAACTTTATCCAAATTTCCCCAAATTCACTTTAGCAAATATGAAAAACCCTAGTTACATTGTCTCTACATCTTGGTTCGTCTTTGTTGGTCACACGTTTGGAAAGAACGATCTCTGGTTTGTCCTCGTTTATCTTCGATTGGATTGCACGTCCTCTTCTCCTGTCTTCATTGTTTCACAAGGTAGGTATGTCAAAATCTTGTTACACTTATTGTAGAACACATTCAAGTTTTTGAACTTTAATTTGAAGTGCATTCCTGATAATGATTATGTAACTAGCTATCTAGTTAGATAATTATAAGGCTATCTCTAAGTAAGTAGATCCATAATAGAGACATCAAAGATGGAACCAAAGTTTCTTAGAAATGATATGTTCCTTACATTATTGTACAATGCAACATCTTCAATGACAATTTTTTATGATTTTGTGAAATAATTTCAATAATATTTATACATTAGTTCAATAGTCTTGAAATTTTGAATTGATTGGTTGTAAATTTTGATATTGTAATTTATATGTTAGTTCCTTATATGAAAAAGGTATGATATTTTCAATTGAACTTTAGAGATGGTGAAAACTATAAGTTAGACATATTGCATTATGAATTGCTATTAAAAGACTACAAGATGTTGAATATGTTTGTCCTTTCCATTTGATTATATGCAGTAGGTTAAGATTGAGTATTATGAGCCAAAGAACATATACAAATTCGATGTCTAGGGTAGACAAAGAACTTTTTGTTTTTATGAGTTATGGCTATCATGTGAACTTCATGGATGGAGAGACATCATAGAAGACACTTTATTTATTGTGCTCAACATGGGGACAAGCTAGAAGAAGAAAAATAATTGTTGAAGATAAAAATTAAAAGTTTAAGTATTGTATTATTAGTGTTTCTAATTAAAAATTGCTATGAGTAGATGTAAAATGTTGAATATTGTACTATTAATATTTTGTAAATCATGCATAAGATTTAGCTAATATTATTCAATGTACTAGGCAACTTGAATATGCTTATGAACAAAATATTCAATAGTCCTTTATTATTCTATATTTAATAACCAATTGAGTGCAGAATTATAGCTTCCTTGATTTTAAACCATTTTCTATGTAATAAAAAGGGACTCAAACAAATAAGTCTTAAAGTGATAGCTTCAATATGTATATATGATTACAATCATCAAATTCCTGAATTAATCTCATTATCATTTATCATATTTCCTTCGTTAGTTTATGAAGACATTCTCATGATACCAATCATCAAGTTCCTAAATTAGTCTCATTAACACTTAAATAACTTAGTAAAAGAAAATGAAATACAAATTAAAACACCCATATGCATTCATATAAGTATTTTGTTTTACAAAAGTATTTCTTTGTTCCTATATTTTATTTTCTAAAACATCTATGTACATTCATATAATTATTTTGTTGTTCACATCAAATAGGACAAGGCACATAGGCATTGTGTAATCAAAAAGTATTTCTTTTTATAACTTTGTATAAATCTTGTATGATAAGGCACATTAGTAAAATGTATCTCTACTTAAAACTTCGTTAAGCTTTTTATCTTATCTTCCTCATCATCGCATTTGTTTCATCCTAAAAAAAGGGCAACGTATAATCAAAGTACAACCTAATTGTCAAAATTGATTTAAGGCATATAACTCAATAGTTGTAACCTTTGATGAGTTATAACTCTTTTTATTACTCCTAGCTAAGGTTCTTAACCCCATGGTGTCTTATATCTATGGATTGATCTCTTTCTTTTATTTTGCTTTGAACTAGCTGGTCGACTTGAAAGGATTAATATTAGAACAATTTGTTTGGGCATCACTTATAGACTGTATTGGAAAAAATGAAAACAAATAATGTTTAAGGATGAAGAAATATATAAAAAAGAATAAAGAATGTGTTAACTTACATGTGTATCTGTTGAAACTTGTTGTGACCACAATTTTCATAGGACATGTTTTTTATTGTGTCCTTACTAAAAGTATTGTTGATAGGTCATTTTCATACCTCTTATTGACATTTTGTTATCCTTAGTTGTACTCTCCAAATCTTCCTTTTTCCTATTCTTCTTTGGCCTACTAGACATTTTTTGAAATAGAAGTGGTACTGGTGGTTCATATTTAGCTCTAAGCCAGAATTTATCTCCTCAAATTAGCTTCATCAAATATTGATACACCTTTAGGTACTTCTCCTTCATAACTTGAATATCACATTGCTTTCAAATTCCACATATGGCAACCATACAAACAACCAACAACAAATTAGAACAGAATTAGTTCATGTAAATTTAAGATCATACATTGAAAGAGAAAATATAACATTTGATGGAAAATTTGTGGCTCCCACTTCAAAAATAGTAAACGATATAGATAAATAAGGGATGTATCTATAAGGCTTCACAAATCACATTTTTCAATTAATTGTATGTATAATAAATAAGAAAGTTTCAAAATGTTACAAGAAACTAAAGTTACTGAAGGAAATTGTAACTCAACCAACAATATTGATAAAGGAGGAGGATACATGTGAAGGAAACTACAACTCAGCCAATAATATTTATTAGGACTCTTAGGAAATCTAAAGTTGGTCTATGTGTTGCTTCAAACAAGTAACTTTGTAGCTAGAAAATTAGGTTGAGTTGAAGTACTTACATTGACTATTTTGTAAGGATTTGTTAATATCTTTTAAAATACAAATTTTTACTTCTAAAAAAAAGGTTAAAAGTTTAACCTAGTTTTATGCTCTAAAAACTTAAAAGAACATATCCACTAATATAGCCATTAGCAACCCTTTATGGCTATTAATTTGAAGATTCCATATGTATGGATCACCTGTCTTTTGATCTAAACATAAAGTAACTAAGTATAAAATCAAAGTCTTCCTTCCCTATTTTTTGGGATTGATTTACTTTTTTTTCAATCTCTCTATTAAGAGAGATGACACCTGTATGACATAGTTGTACACCACTTGATTAAAAAAACTCAAATACTGACTGGTATGCTCTGTAGAAGCAAAAGAAGAACCTCCTCAAATTCTACCTACAAGGAAAATAAAACAAGGGAAACCAAAAGATCTAAAGAAATAAACTTTAAAACACTTCAATTTTCTTAATTAAGAGCATGGGTACAAATGTTAAGAAGGATTGCTACAAACCTACAAGAAGAAAGACACTTCAATAATCCCCACTCATCTCAAAGTCAAAGAGGATGTAAAAAAATTTTATGTATGTAATAAAATTTTAATACTAGAAAGTTAATCTTAAGCCTAGAATTTTCTAAAAAATTGAACCTTCTAGATCATAAGCTCATATAAGCAGATACAAAGGTACAATAGCTTGTAAATGAAAGGAACTTTTTAATCGATAAGAGAAGTCAATGATTCATCTCATAAGCTAGGATAGGAACTACATCCTATCCTTTAACTTTCAATATATTGATAAGAAGTTGAGGTAATTAAAATAGGCATTCATTAGGACTATTTGGAAATTAAGGGTTGGTCTATGTATTAGTTTAAACTAGCAACTTCTTAGCCAGAAAAATAGGTTGAATTGAAGTACGTACATTCATTATTCTTTGTAAGGATTTGCTAATATTTTTTAAATAAAATTATTTACTTCCCAAAAAATAGGGTTACAAGTTTAACCCAATTGTGCACTTTATAAACTTAAAAGAATACATCCAACAATATGGCCATTAGGTAAACTCGATCTAAATGTCAACTTTCCTAAACAATTTTGCGTAATTTAACAACCCTTTTAAGTTAGATCACGTGCTAATTGAGGTGTATCCTAATGTCTACACAACTAGAAGAGATGATCTATTTAAGTTTAACAATAATGTTTAGGGGTTTGAGGAAGAAGTTTTGAAGGGTCTCATCACTCCTAGATAAGTGTTTAAGGCTTTTAAATGTATGCAAAAAAACTAAGGACAACTAAAGAAGAAATTAAAAGCCTCTACAAAAGGACATATAATAATAATAAACTAGTGAAGTAAGAGGTTTTCATATCTCTTAATTGCATTTAAGAGTAGCTACTTCAACAATCGAAAAGTCAAGCTTTAATTAAGCAGAAGATGTATTGGAAGTCTATTCTTCTGTGATAACCAAAGGACATCTATTTAAATGAATTTATAAAGTTATTATTGAAAGAGAATTCATATTAGAATAATTTCCATACCAAGAATACAACTTTATCATAACAATTAAGGATTTAAAATCACTAGCCTATGACTTCTTAAGACTTGATTCTTAATCTTCTTCACCTAATTTTATGCAACGTATTAAAAATTTTATTCCTAAGCCATTTACAGAAAGATAAAAGAGTCTTTATCCAGACCCTTTTAATTAGATTGTAAATTGACAAACTTTAGTGAAATTGGTTATAGATATCTACAAGTATATTCTTAATTGCAATAATTAACCATTAATTTCTCAAAAATATATGATTTCCCAAAAATTTTAAGATTCCTAAGTTTTAATATGTAAAGATCCCCAAAAATAAAATTCATACAAAATTGAACATTAACATATGCATTTAGGAGTTTAAATAGTTAACACCAACTCCAAATTGAATCAAACGTGTAGCAATTTTAAGAGAAACCCAAAATTTTCAAGAAATTAGGAAATTCATATTTTTGAAAACCTAATACATTAGAAATTTCAAATGAATGAAGTCTAAAGATTTCATAAAATTAAAAGCATATTTGAGTTGTCATGGGACCACAACTGTTTGCTCAGGACAACATTGGGAATGTCAATAACCTAATGTAAGAATAGGAGAGGACGTGCTTTCTAGTTGAAGACGAACCTATATTGTGCTTTCCAAATGTGCGATTAACAAAGATAAACGAGGACATAGAGACAATGTAACTAGTTTTTTTTTCATGTTTGGTAAAGTGAATTTAGGTAAATTTGTGTAAAGTGAATTTATGCGATGCGTAATTGGTAATGGGTTTGGGTTATAGGCAACTAGGTATTTTGTTTAGTTAGTGACATTTTTTTCCATGTGAACAGGTACAAGTCATTAACAACTAGTCTTTCATTAGCCACATCAACATAGTAGTAACAAAATTAATGTTTTTCATCTTAACTGTTACGGTTTTAAACAACTGCTCACTCAATTGAATTTTAAAACTAAGGTAGTAGATTGAAAAAATCCTAAAAACTTTGGCACTGGATTGAAAAAATCCTAAAATATTGGACACTTTAAGGTCGGTTATCCCTTCATATTATAGTCATGATAAACCTACAAGAAAATGTTAGCAACAAAAGCAACAAGAAAAAGTTAGTTCAAATCTTACTTTTTCATCAAATATTTCCAATTGGAAAAAGTGAAACAATGAAAACATTACTAAAGGTCAACAAATAAAAAAACTCAAAACACAAAATTGAGTTCAATGGAACCTAATTAGACCCAATAAAAAGAAGAATACGACAAATTTTAATTGAACAATAAGGAAAATAAGATTAAAAATAGACATTTTTATTGACTTGTAAAATCACAAAAATAAGAAATAAGAAATTAAATACGAACAATGAAATTAAATATATGGAACAAAACACATAATATTAAAAACAAAAACAACAATATCAAAAACAACAATATCACGAACAAACTTGATTATTGAACAAAGTTATAATACTAAATTTTGATACAACCTTTATCAATAAGGTTGTATCAAAATTTTATTAACAAAGAAGTTCTTGTATGACCTAACATTATTATTTTCATTATAACCTATTCCAGCTTTATCAAAAACGTATTTACCACTATCAAGTAGTGCATCAAGGTTGTTCCTTCCATCAACGAACTTTGCAATATCTTTTTCTAGAGATAAGATCTTTCCTGCACATTCCGCTTTCTCAAGTTTTAGGCACCTGTTCTTTTAATTGTCTTACTTTATCAGAATCATTCTCAAACAAAGTATTTTTCAACTTGGCTAATCTTTCTTCTAGAGCTTCCTTTTTATAAACCTTTTGCTTATAATCATCCTTAAGAGACATATTCTTAGTTGTCAGATTTTCATTCACAGATTCTAATGATTTAATCTTACACTTCAAGGATGCTGCATTATTCTTAGACTTCTCAACTTCTTTGAAATACTTCCCTGACAATTTTTTGTACTGATCATACAATTTATGATATGTATTTCTCAATTCACCAACTTCATTATCAGAGTCAGAATAATATACTGCATCGTCTATTGATTCAGCCATGAAGCAAATGCTGTTGACTTCTTCT
>JANPWT010000245.1:35097136-35109898 GCA_024678245.1 Erythroxylum densum | reverse complement strand
CTAAAGGTCAACAAATAAGAAAACTCAAAACATAAAATTGAGTTCAATGGAACCTAATTAGACCCAATAAAAAGAGAAATACGACAAATTTGAATTAAACAATAAGGAAAATAATATAAAAAATAGACAATTTTTGTTAACTTGTAAAATCACGAAAATAAGAAATAAGAAATTAAATACAAACAAGGAAATTGAATATATGGAACGAAACAGATAATATTAAAAACATAAACAACGATATCACGAACAAACTGGATTATTGAACAGAGTTTTAATACTAAATTTTGATATGACCTTTATCAACAAGGTTGATGAGATTCGATATACGTATGACATGACCTACGATAGTTCTATCGAAAACGTGTCAATCCAAGAAATTAAACATAAAAATACATAAAAGAGGATATAAACCATCGCACTCCAAGATTATATCTAAAAAGAAGATGAAGACACCTCTTTTAGATAATTTGATTAATTCCAAAATAATTTCCCTTTTTACATCCACAACATAACCTTATATATGCCTAAAAGCCTATATCAAAACCCCGAAGTGATCTTTCAAGGAAATAATAATCTAGATCTAAACTAGCTTAGGAACAAATATCTTAGAAAGACAAGTCAATCATACTTAAATATAAATTTGAAAATAACAAATAAAAAAATGAGTCAAAAAAGAAAATAAGAGCTCAAAATCAATGTTATAAATATCATACTGGATTTGGTACCAACTACCAAATTTGATTTTGGTATGGTACAGTACCTGTATCAGTTAATATAAGATATAATTTAAGATAATTTTTTAAAATTATAAAATAGCCTTTAAATTTTATAAAATTTCAAAACAGTCCTTCAATATAAAATTGATATAATAATTATTATATTTATATTTATATTATTTTCACACATTTTTCATAAATTAAGATAAAAATTATTTAATTTGCAGATAAATATAAATTAAGAATAATACAACGTAAAAGTATGCATTGATAAAGCAAACACACGAAAGAGGGGGGTTAATTGTGTATATAAAAAAAGTTCAAGATACTTTCAAATTGATAAGATTCTAATAAACAAAATAAATTTATAAATGCAAAGATCCTATAAACTTTCGAAAGGATCATGTTAACGTTAAAAAAGAAAGGAGCCTTTAATGCTCAAATAGAAAGGAACCAATTAATGGAAAGAAGCCTGCTAACGCGTAAAATGATAAGAGCCTGTTTACTTGAAAGGAGCCTGCTAGCGCTTAAAAAGAAAGGAGCTTGTTAATCGATAGGAGTGATAAAAACAAAAGGAGTCTCTAGAAAATACAAATTTATATTGTGGTAATTTAAAAGTAAGGAAGAGATAGCAAATGACACTGTAGATTTATACTAATTCGGTTTATTACGAAGCCTACGTCTAGTCCCTAAGTATCTAACTTAATTATTTCACTATAAAAGATAAGTAATAATTTGACGAGCGTCTTCGAGCTTACAAATGTATATTTTCAAGGTTCTTCAACCTTCCATAGTAGTAGTATTTTGCTAGTCTCTCCAAGCTCTCAAGAAGAAATGTATGAAGGATTTAACAGTCTCTCTTAATAAACACTTCTTCGTTAATTACTTAACCTTTCATATCATACTCGAGAGATCATACAGGGCTTTAGTCAACTTGATCACACAGTCAGGATGGTTTTCATCTTCAAAGCTTGGAGATTGCTTATCAAATACATCTTCATTAATATATCCATTTAAGAAAACACTTTTGACGTCCATTTAGAATAATTTGAAGTTTCCATAACATAAGAAGGCAAGTAAAATTCTAATCGATTCCAATCTAGCAATAAGCGCATAAGTTTTATCAAAATCAATACCATCCTGTTGATTATAACATTGAGCTACAAGTCTTGCTTTGTTTCTTACCACCTTACCATTTTTTTCAAGTTTGTTTTGAAAAATCCAACGAGTTCCAATGACTGACTTGTTTGGCAGATGAGGTACTAGATTCCAAACTTTGTTTTTATCAAACTGATTCAATTCGTCTTTCATAGCTAAAACTCAATTTTATCAATAAAAGCCTCTTCAACAGTCTTTGGTTCTAATTATGAGACGAGGACAACAAAGTTGTTCTTAAAGGAGGATCTAGTTCTTAGACTTTTAGAAGGGGTCTCCTAGAATGTATTGATATGTATCTTGACCTCTCGATTCTCTTGGTGTTTTTCATTGCATAGGCTCCTACTAAGAGTAAGGAGTCTGCTCTATCCTAGCTTTAGAAGAACCTTCTTGATCTTGTCATTTCGAGGGTACAATATGTGTAGTAAATCTATTTTTAGGAACCAAAGGATGCTCTTCATCATTTGAATCGAATGTTGTTGTAGAAGGTAGTGCTTCATCAGACACTACGTGTATTGATTCTTCTATCTTTGTTATTTTGTTATAAACTTTGAATCCTTTACTAGTGGTACTGTAACCTAAAAAGATAGCTTCATTTGATCTTGCATAGAACTTTTCAAGGTTCCATTATTTAGAACGAAACACTTGCAACCAAATGTTCGAAAGTAAGCAATATTTGATTTTCTTCCTTTCCACAACTCATAAAGAGTCTTTTTCAGAATAGGTCTTATAAGGAACCTATTGAGTATGTAACAGGGCAGTTGACAGAGTTTCTACCCAATAACTATGAGATATACCACTTTGGCATATCATTGTTTTGGCTATATCAACAAGAGTCATCTTCTTTTTTTCAACAACTTCATTCTACTGAGGAGTCCTTGGGCATATAAATTGTGAGATATCCCATTTTCATTACAAAAATCTTCGAATTTTCTGTTATCAAATTCTCCTCCATGATCGCTTCGAATAGATATAATGCAATATCCTTTTTCAATTTGCATTTTTCTGCAAAACTTCTCAAATACTTCAAAAGTATCATCCTTATTTGATAGAAAATGAATCTATGTAAATCTAGAATAATCATCAACTATAACAAAGTCGTAATGTTTACTTCCGTCTTTTCTTTCAATGCAGTTAAAATGCGATATTTTACTTGTCATGTGTCTCAAATAGCCACTATTAACTATCCATTAATTTTCTGTTGTCACTATTATGAAGTATATCTACAGAAAGTATTATCTCATTTTAGGTATCCACATTTTTCTAGGTCCTTTCAGGTTAGTAGCTTGACCTTTCAGTTTTCAAACATACATTTGAGATAATTTCTCCATTTTATGAAATTTACAAGAATGACTAATGTGACCATATCTACCACAGTAGAAGCATAAAACAGATGAATGAGAATTTCTATAATTTCTATCATGTATCAATTTCTTAGCTTCAAGCTGTTTTGATTATAGCTACCGCTGGATTTAACAAAGAAGTTCTTGTATGACCTAACGTCATTATTTTCATTGTAACCTATTACAGCTTTCTCAAAAACGCAGTTACCACTATCAAATAGTGCATCGAGGTTGTTCCTTCCATCAATGAACTTTGCAAGATCTTTTTGTAGAGATAAAATCTTTCTTGCATATTTCTCTTTCTCAGGTTCTAGGTCAACAACCTTTTCTTCTAGCTGTCTTACTTTATCAGAATCATTCTCAAGCAAAGTATTTTACAACTTGGCTAATCTTTCTTCCAGAGTTTCCTTTTTAGAAACTTTTTGTTTATAATCATCCTTAAGAGACATATTCTTAGTTGTCAGATTTTCGTTCATCGATTCTAATGATTTAATCTTACCCTTCAAGGATACTTTATTGTTATTGGACTTCTCAATTTCTTTGAAATACTTCACTGTCAATTTTTTGTATTTATTATACAATTCATGACATGCATTTCTCAATTCATCAACTTCATTATCAGAGTCAAAATAATATACCTTATCATCTCCTGATTCAGCCATGAAGCAAACGTTGCTGACTTCTTCTGACTCTTCTTCTTCAAAGTTTTCATAATCCTTATCTGACTAGACTGCAGTGATCACTTGCTTTCTGGGTTTTCTGTTCTCTGACTTATCCTTTTGAAGAAGAGGACATTCAGGTCTTATGTGTCCAGGCTACTTGCAGTAATAACATATGATTTGCTTGTTTTGTGTATTGTTATTGCTACTGCTGCCTTTTGATAGAAATATGTTATTCCCAACTTTCTTGTTTCCTTCTCTTTTCTTCATCAGCTTCTTTTTATATAAACATATATATATATTGACTATAAAGTTGAACTCGTTATCTACATCCATTTGCAACTTAGTGTCACTTTCATCACTGTTTGATTCATCAATTGCTTTTAATGCCATTCTATTTCTGTAGGAGGATCCTTCATCTCGCTTAAGCTGGGTTTCATGGATCATCAGATTTTCTTGTAGCTAGTCGAGTGAATCCTTTACAATTTCTAGAGCTATCACCTTAGGTCTCCATTCCTTTGGTAGTGAATATAGAATCTTTGTTACAAGCTCATCATTGGGATACATCTTTCCCAAGTTCTTTAAGATCGTGATGATGATGTTGAACTATCCAAAGAATTTATCTATGATTTCTCCCTATTTCGTGCCAATAGTTTCATATTGATGTACTAAAAAGCTTATTCTATGTTTCTTTACCTCATTTGTTCCTTCAAAGATGACTTGTAGTTTATCCCGCATCTCCTTTGTTGTAGAGTAGTAGGATATCTTATGGAGATGGTGCACATATCAAATAATGTTTTGCTTTAGCGTTTAGCTGTACATTTCTTCTGTCAACATCATACCATACTTCTACGTTTTCTATAATAGGAAGTGTAGTTCCATCTCTAATGGCTTGTCAGACTTCAATATCTACAGATTAGAGATAGATTGTCATTCTCTCTTTTCAGTAAGTAAGAAGGCTTTCAGACATATTATCCTTTAAGGTTTCTCAAACTGTTTGTCATGATCTATCACGTGCTATAAAACATAGCAAATGTGAAACCTTGCTCTAATACTAAATGATAAAGCAAACACACATAAGAGGGGGGGTGAATTATGTGTATAAAAAAAAGTGAAGGCATTTTCAAATTGATAAGATCCTGCTAAACAAAATAAATTTATATATAGAAAGGTTCTATAAACTTTTGAAAGGATCATATTAATGTTGAAAGAGAAAGGAGTCTGTTAATGCTCAAATAGAAAGGAACCAATTAATCGAAAGGAGCCCGCTAACGCTCAAAACGATAAGAGCCTGTTTATTTAAAAGGAGCTTGCTAGCACTCAAAAATAAAGGAGCATGTTAATTGATAGGATCCTACTAACTTTCGAAAGAAACCTCTTGTGATAACAATAGAAAGAGTCCTTTGAAAATACGAACTTATAATGCGAAAATTTAAAAGTAAGGAAGAGAGAGCAAATGACACAGTAGATTTATACTGGTTCAGCTTATAGCGAAACCTATGTCCAGTCTCAAAGTATCTAACTTGAGTATTTTACTATAAAAGTTAAATAGTAATTTGACCAACCTCTTCAAGCTTACAAGTATATATTTTTCAAAGTTCATCAACCTTTCATAGTAGTAGTATTTTGCTAGCCTCAACAAGCTCTCAACAAGAAATGTATGAAGGATTTAACAATCTCTCTTAATAGAGTGATATCACCTTCTAAAGCACCAAAGAGTTTGATATAACTTTCAAGAATATTAATGTTCTAAGATATTTCGCAATTCACGTGTATTTTGCAAATATAGTAGCTCTTGTAGACATTTTCTTCAACTAGCCATTGCTTAATCTTTGATATTATCTCTAATGAAATCTTCGACATTAAGACATTTTGTCAAGACTTTTGGAGCTGATTATTAGAATTAGTAATATCCTTTTGGATGTCATGGAACCATTTCTAAAATTTTAAATTTATAAGGAAGGTTCCTGCAAGAAAGAAAGCAATTATCCTATAATTTTATTTCCTTTTAAAAATTATACCGTTGCTTATATAAGGAAATACATCCAGTTTGAATTTTGAAATATTATAGAGTTATCATGAAAATTGTTAAACATAACTCTTAAGCTAACAATCTCCTCCTTTTTTATGATAAAAAACAATAATAGATATATTTTCAAAATTCAAATAATAATAAAGGGTTTCGAAAGGTACCTGTAAACATTATATGTTCTTGCTCATAGTTATAAAAAGGAGGAGCCTATCTTATAGATTTCAACTTCACAATTTTAACAACATTTTAGCAACAGCCAGTTAGTAGAAAATATCATCAATAACAAATATATAATTAAGACAATTGAAAATATATCATAGATTCAAAGTAGATCATTAACTATTCTCTCCTTTTTCATTATCAAAAAATAGAGGGAAAATATCTAAGGCATCAAACAATATCATAAGTATGTAAGAATAGGCAAAAATAGCAACTTAGTTATTGAAGAGATTAAAAAAATTTCTTAGGTAAGATCTACATGTTAAGAAGTTGATTTTGCATGCTATCTATTTAGTTGTGCATTTGATCTTGATTAGAAAGAACTTTCTTCAGATATTGAAGGATCATATTATTGGTGCTATGGGGTGGAATAGGAGTTGACTTTTGTGGGGTAGGACCTAAAAGATTTGCTACTCTTTTTATCTTTTTCTCTACCCACACATTTTCCTTTAGCTTGTAACCAAATTGGTAGGTAATTGAAGAGTGGAACTTTGCAGGTTGTACCAATTTAGATTGTCAAAAAGCACTCTAAAATAAGTAAAAATCTTGGTTAACAACATCCCATACAGTAGGCCACCAGTTGTATTCTTGTAACTTACCTTTTTCCACTATAAACTTCAGAATCATTACTGGGAGGTTCATCTTATTACCCTTTTAGCAAATTATACACTACATAAGTGCCCAATAGGTTCAAACTTTCAATTGAGCTACTCCTGGGAAAGATTGAGGTAGTTGATAATGATGCGGGACATCTTGGCGGTGAATTTAATTGCCTACTCCAAGGTCTCCCATCTTGGGTGTTTTCAACATGAAGGCATATGGATTTAACAACTTCTACCAAATCCAGATCATCGACATCCCACTTATGACAGAGAAAATCAGTTTTCCTATAGGAGTTATGTCCAGTATATCTCCTAAAATTTCTTCAAAAATTAACATTTTGCATTCACTCATATGTGTGTAGAATGTCCTGGCTAGCTCATCACATATGGTCTCATCTAATTTTAGAAAATTTTCCCAACCAATGGCAATAAAGTAAGGAAAGATAGGTATACTTATGTCATCAAACATCATGGGAGGCAAGATCCATCCATCAACCACCTTTCTTTTCTTGTACTACATTTTATAGTAGACTTCAGCTTCCATTAATTGAAACATTTTTTGTGGTGTTGATGTCTTTCCTTTTTGTGAAGCTATCTTTATTTTCTTTGCCCTTTTTTCTTTGGGAATTATCTCTTTATGAAACAACTCATTTCTATCAATGAGGTCCTTAATAATATCTTCAGTCATAAGGGCTTTGCCTTTCTTTATTTCTTCCCTTTTTGTTTTTCTGGATTCTTCTTCCTCTTTCTTTTCAACAATAAGGGTTTCTTTTTCTTGAGAAATTTCCTCTACTTGTTTTGCAAGACTTCTTCTGGTTTGTGGACATCTTATTAATTGAACCAATTCTTCGTCTGAATCAGTATCATTGATGATCTAATGTAATTCATACACTTTTATATCTTTAAAACCAGGTTGAGGAGTAGTAGATCTAGGTGCGGAAGAGACACGTTTGGTAGGAGATGAATCAAAAACATTAGTTTCACCATGGGCAACAGTGGAAGTCAGGGTCTTATTTTGTTCCTTTGATTTTGTTCTGGCCATTATAGGTAAGGAGTTTTTGGAGGAAAGAACAGAGAGAAGGCAAAAGGTTAAGTTGTATAGAGGAAAAGAGCAACACTTTTAAAAAGAACACGATGAGCAGAAGAGAGAAGTTTTTCATTGGTATATTAAGCAATTCTTGAGCGTTGATCTCGTATGAGGATGCTAAAATAGGAAGTGTGATCATCTGCGGATCTTCTGTCAGACACATGCAAAAACCTGTTAGAATTGCGCGCGTGTTTTTAAAAACTAAAATGATGCTATGAAAAATTTCCTTTTTAGGATATGTGTACCTTATTCTGTTAGAGTACGAAGATCCTTATAAAAATACGAGGGGCATTCTAAATTAGGAGTCTACTAAAGGTTCATAGTAGAAGGATACTGCAAAAAAGAAGTAACATAAAAGAATTTATATAGAAATTACTTCGAATAGTCTATATATACCAAGATTTTTTCTTAACACAAAATCTATATTCAAAGAGTGACTTAGTGAAAACATCAGCTACTTGATTTTCAGTATTAACATACAAAAGATCAATGGTTCCTTCTAAAACATGATCTCTAAGAAAATGATGCTTAATTCCTAAATGCTTAGTCTTAGAATAATACATAGGATTTTTTTGAAAGAATTATTGCACTAGTATTATCACATAATATAGGAATATGATTAAAGTTTATAGAGAAATCCAAGAGTTGATGCTTCATCTATAATATTTGAGCACAACAGCTAATAACAGCTATATATTCCGCTTCAGTTTTTGAAAGAGTTGTGCAATTTTGTTTCTTGCAAGACTAAGAAACTAGACATCTTCCAAGAAATTGACAGTGACCACTTATGTTTTTTCGATCAACTTTATCACTTGTATACTCTACATCACAATAGCTAACTATGTTAAAAGAATCAGTTTTTGAATTCCATAGTCTAAAGTCCACAGTTTCATGAAGATATCAAAAGATCCCTTTGACTGCTTGAAGGTGGCCTTCTTTTGGATATGAATGAAAACGTGAGCAAAGGCACACACTAAACATAATATATGGTCTTGAGTTTGTAAGATATAATAGTGACTCAATCATTCCTCTATACTTTGTCTTATCAGTAGCCTTGCCTTCTTCATCCTCATCAAGTTTAGTTCCAATGTACATAAGAGTAAGTTTAGGTTTGTCATTTTCGAAGTGGTATTTCTTGATGAGTTCCTTTGTATATTTGTCTTGGCTAATAAATTTTTTTTCTTCTGTTTTTTCTGATTTGTAATATGGGAAAGAAAGATAATTTTCCCATCATTCTCATTTCAAACTCCACCTATATTAACTAAGAATTATTCACAAAAAAGATTGATTAGTAACACCAAATATTATGTCATCAACATATATTTGCACTATGAGTAAATCATTCTCATTTTTTAATAAATAAGGTTTTATCTACCTTTCCTCTTTCGAAGTTATTCTTAAGCAGAAAATTACTTAACCTCTCATACCATGCTCGAGGGGCCTGTTTTAGACCATACATGGCTTTAGTAAACTTCATCACGTAGTCAGGATGTTTTTCATCTTCAAACTCGAGAGGTTGCTTAAAAAATAGTTCTTCATTAATACATCCATTTACGAAGGCCCTTTTGACATTCATTTAGAAAATTTTGATGTTTTTATCACAATCGAAGGCAAGTAAAATTCTAATCGATTCCATTATAGCAACAGGTGCATAAGTTTCATCAAAATCAATACCTTCTTATTGATTATGACCTTGAGCTACAAGTCTACCTTTATTTCTTACCACTTTACCATTTTTGTCAAGTTTGTTTAGAAAAACCCAACGAGTTCCAATGAATGACTTGTTTTGCGGACGAGGTACTGGACTCCAAACTTTTGTTTTTATCAAATTAATTTAGTTCATCTTCTATAATTGAAACCCAATTTTCATCAGTAAGAACCTCTTCAACGGCCTTTGGTTTTAATTGTAAGATGAGGGCAACAAAGTTATTCTTGAAAGATGATTTAGTTCTTAGACTTTCAAAGAGCTTTCCTAGAATGTACTAATATGTATCAAGACCTCTCCATTCTCTTGATGTTCTTTATTATATAGGCTCTTACTAAGAGGAAGGCGCCTTCTTTATCCTAGCTTTAGAAGGATTTTCTTGATCTTGTAATTCTGAAGGTACCATAGGTGTTGCTTGAGTCTGCAATGTATTTTTAGGAGCTAAGGGATGCTCTTCATCATCTAAATCAGCTATTGTTGTCGAGGGTAGTGCTTTATCAAATACTACATGTATTGATTCTTCTATTTTCTTTGTTCTTTTGTAGTAAACTCTAAATCCTTTATTGGAGGTATTATACCCCAAAAAAATGACTTCATCTGATCTCATATCAAACTTTTCAAGATTAACTTTTCCATTATTTAGAATGAAGCACTTACAACCAAATACTCTAAAGTAAGAGACATTCGGTTTTCTTCTTTTTTTTTTCATAACTCATAGGGGGTCTTTTCAAAATGGGTCTTATATGGCACCTATTAAGAATGTAATAGGTAGTTGACATGGTTTTTGCCTAGTAACCATGAGGTAGACCACTTTTTCATATTATTGTTCTAGCCATATCAACGAAAGTCCTATTCTTTCTTTCAACCACTCCATTTTACTAAGGAGTCCTTGAGCATGAAAAATTGTGAGACATACCATTATTAACACATAAATCTTCAAATTTTCTGTTATCCAATTCTCCTCCATGATCACTCCAAATTGCAGTAATGCAGTATCCTTTTTCGATATGATTTTTTTGTAAAATTTCTCAAAAACTTCAAAAGCATCATCCTTATTTGATAGGAAGTAAATCCATGTAAATCTGGAATAACCATCTACTAAACAAAACTGCAATGTTTACCATCAAAACTTTAAGTCCTAGTGGGACTAAGTAAATCCATATGCACAAGTTCAAACAATTGGTTAATAGACATAATATTTTTGGTAGGAAAGCTACTTCTAGCTTGTTTACCTTTTAAACAAGCCTCACAATCCTGATTGCTTTCAAATTTCAAAGTCAGCAATCCTCTTACTAACTCTTCTTTGGATAGTTTAGATAGAAAGCTCATGCTAGAATGTCAAAATCTTCTGTGCCAGATAAAAGAGTCATTTCTGTAGAATCAAAACACTTGACATTTTGTGAAGATATATCTTCCAATTGAGCATAACATATGTGCTGATTTCTAGGACTAACAAATACAATTTTTTCATTAAGATTAGCAACAATTTCACAATGTGATGCATAGAAAGTAACTCTATAATCCTTATCACATAATTGACTTACGCTCAACAAATTAAGTTTCAATCCATCAACGTAAAGAATATTATCAATAGAGGCAGAGTTACAGTCACCAATTTTACCAATTCTGTTGACTTTTGTGTTATTTTTATTAACAAAGACAACATTACCTCCATATTTTCTTTTAATGTAGTTGAAATATGATAATTTAACCTATCATGTGCCTCAAACAACCACTTTCAATTATCCATTAATTTTCTCTTGTCATTTTGAAGCACATCTGTAGAAAGTATTATCTCATTTTAGATACCCACATTTTTCTAGGTCATTTCAGGTTAGTAACTTAACCTTTCGGTCTCCAAACGTACATTTGAGATAATTTCTCCATTTTACGAAATTTACAAGAATGACTAATGTGACCATGTCTACCATAACAGAAGCATAAAACAGATGAATAAGAATTGTTGTAATTTCTACCATGTATCAAGTTCCTGTTGTTTTGATTATAGCTACTGCTAGATTTAATAAAGAAGTTCTTGTATGACATAACATTATTATTTTCATTGCAACCTATTCCAACTTTATAAAAGATGCATTTAGTACTACCAAGTAGTGCGTCAAGGTTGTTCCTTCAATCAACGAACTTTGCAAGATCATTTTCTAGAGATAAGATCTTTCTTACGCATTTCTCTTTCTCAAATTCCAGAGTGACAACCTTTTCTTCTAGCTGTCTCACTTTATCAGAATCATTATTAAGCAAAGTATTTTCCAACTTGGATAATCTTTCTTCCAAAGCTTTCTTTTCAGAAACCTCTTGCTTGTAATCATCCTCAAGAGACATATTCTTAGTTTTCAGATTTTCATTCACGGATTCTAATGATTTAATCTTACTCTTTAAGGATGCTTCATTATTCTTGGACTTCTCAACTTCTTTGAAGTACTTTATTGTCAAATTTTTGTATTGATCATACAATTCATATGAGATCCCATATCGGTTGGAGATGAGAACAAAATATACGTTATAAGGGTATGGATATCTCTCCCCCTAAGATACATTATTTCAAAGGTGGGAAGAGTAAAACCATAAGCGGTTTGGGTTGAGGGGCAACCCAAAGTAGACAATATCTGTGGGTGAGTGATTTGAGCTGTTACAAATGGTATTAGAGCAAGTACTTGAACCGTTGTGCCAACTAGGTTGGGCCCTAAAGGGGTGGAGAGTGTGAGATCCTACATCAATTGGAGAGGAGAACAAAGTATGCCTTATAAGGGTATGGATACCTCTCTCCCTTAGACGCGTTTTCCCAAGGGTTGGAAGAGTAAAATCGTGAGGAGTTTGGCGTTAGGGGCAACCCAAAGTGGACAATATCTATAGGTGAGTAGTCTGGGCTATTACAAATGGTATCAAAGTCGGTACTTGAACTGCTGTGCTAGCTAGGATGAGCCCTAAGAGGGTGGAAAGTGTGAGATCCCACGTCGGTTGGAGAAGAGAACGAAGTATGCCTTATACGGTTATAGATACCTCTCCCCCTAAAATAAGTTTTCCCGGGAGGGGAAGAGCAAAACTGTGAGGGGTTTGGCCCTAGGAGCAACCCAAAGCAGATACAATTTTAGTCCATTTAACATGAAAATAGTATCCATAATTTCATTGTCTTTGAATGGTGCAATCAGAGAAGTAACAATCTCTTCAAGGTTTTTCTTAGAAATCAAACTGCTTAATAAGGATGTGGAAGATTTAGAAACTTTGG
>JANPWT010000245.1:35065327-35082306 GCA_024678245.1 Erythroxylum densum | reverse complement strand
CATTTATGGAATTAATTACATAATAGGTTTAAAAAATCCTACAAGTTAGAAATTTTAGTACATAATAATTTAATAAAGCATCTAAGCATTCATGGAATTAATTACATAATACGTTAAAAAATGATTTAAAAAGTTTGAAATTCTAATACATAATAATTTAATAAAACATCTAAACATTCATGGAATTAATTACATAATGGATTAAAGATACATTCAAGCCTTTTATTTTATTAAGAGTGTTCTTAACAGTAATACCCAAAATGACTCCAATGGCAATGAATAAAAATCCTTGACTTCATGCCATTTTTTTCTTCAAAGTTGCAACTTCATTTAGTTGTTCATTTGTTGGAAGTGAAAATTGATTTGATATTGATGAGGGTTCATTGCCGGTAGGAACAATTTCTTCATTTCGACAAGTCCGCCTATTTTGATCCATTACATAAACACTTTCTACTTTAACCAAAGTCCGATACCCGTTGAATCTAGCATTAGGAAATCCCTCAGTTGCCAATTTAACATCATCCCAATTTGTAAAAATACCTACTTGACGTCCAATAAATACAACATAGAAGTTGTATCTGCCCATAATTAAGTACCTAAAAATGAATCATATCCTCATAATTCATACACGTACAAAAATTACAAAAAATTAAATAGTTAATAGTTACAAGCTCATCATTGGGATATATTTTTCCCAAGTTCTTTAAGACTGTCATGATGTTGTTGAACTGTCCAAAGAATTTATCTATGATTTCTCCCTGTTTCGTGCCAATAGTTTTGTATTGATGTACTAAAAAGCTTATTCTATGTTTCTTTACTTCATTTGTTCCTTCAAAGATGACTTGTAGTTTATCCTGCATCTCCTTTTTGGTAGAGTAGTAGGATATCTTCTCATATTGTCCTGGAGATGGTGCACATATCAAATAATGTTTTGCTTTAACGTTTAGATGTACATTTCTTTTGTCAACATCAGACCATACTTTTACATTTTCTATAGCAGGAAGTGTAGCTCCATCTCTGATTGCTTGTCAGACTTCAATATCTACAGATTAGAGATAGATTGTCATTCTCTAGTTTCAGTATAAGTTGTTGTTTCCATTGAAGTAAGGAGGCTTTCAAACATATTATCCTTCAAGGTTTCTCAAACTGTTTATCATGATCTATCACGTGCTATAAAACATAATAAATGTGAAATCTTGCTCTAATACTAAATGGTAAAGCAAACATACACAAGAGGGGGGCGAATTATGTGTATAAAAAAAATTGAAGGCATTTTCAAATTGATAAGATCCTCCTAAACAAAATAAATTTATATATAGAAAGGTCCTATAAACTTTTGAAAGGATCCTATTAATGTTGAAAAAGAAAGGAGTCTGTTAATGCTCAAATAGAAAGGAACCAATTAATCGAAAGGAGCTCGCTAACCCTTAAAACGATAAGAGCCTGTTACTTAAAAGGAGCCCGCTAGCACTCAAAAATAAAGGAGCTTGTTAATTGATAGGATCCTACTAACTTTCGAAAGAAACCTCTTGAGATAAAAATAAAGGGAATTATTATAAAATAGAAGGAGTTTTTTGAAAATACAAACTTATAATGCGAAAATTTAAAAATAAGGAAGAGAGAGCAAATGACACAGTAGATTTATACTGGTTCAGCTTATAACGAAACTTATGTCCAGTCCCGAAGTATCTAACTTGAGTATTTCACTATAAAAGTTAAGTAATAATTTGACCAGCCTCTTCAAGCTCACAAATATATATTTTTCAAAGTTCATCAACCTTCCACAGTAGTAGTATTTTGCTAGCCTCAACAAGCTCTCAACAAGAAATGTATGAAGGATTTAACAGTCTCTCTTAATAGAGTGATATCACTTTCTAAGAAACAAATAGTTTGATATAATTTTCAAGAAATAATGAAGCTTTAAGATATTTCGCAAGTCTCATGTCTGTGTCTTTTGTATATTTTGCAAATGCAATGCCTCTTTCTTAAGTAGACAAGTTTCTTCAACTAACCATTGCTTAATCTTCGATATTATCTCTGCGGAAATCTTTAATATTCAGATGTTTTGTCAAGACTTTCGGAGCTGATTATTTAAATTAGTAAGATCCTTCCGAATGTCATGAAACCATTTCCAAAAAGATAAGCTTATAAAGAAGATTCCTGTAACAAGGAAACAATTATTCTATGATTTTATTCCTTTTAAGGATTATATCGTTATTTACATAAGGAAATAAATTTAATTTAAAATTTAAAATATTATGCAGTTATTATCAAAATTGTTAAACATAAACCTTACGCTAACATGCAATTATAACAAGTGTTTTCAATTTCAAATGTTCTCTTTATATATGTTAAAAGTTATTATAATAAATTTCATATGCATGCACTAAATAAATATATATATATATATATGTAGTAAATATGAAATATCTAAAATTTAAAAATATTTATTAATTATATTTAAAACGTGTTAGACTAATATATTCAATTATGTAATTTATAATCACTTTATATAAGTCTAATTACGTAAAAATTATTTAATACATTCTTATTTATATCTGTGCTATTTATTAAATAAAAATGTGGACAATTTTATAATTTTTTTATCTACAAGTGATTATTAATTTATACAGGAAATATTTTAAGTTTTTCTAATTTAGTCATATTTTTTGGTTATGTCTGATTTTGATGGGGCTGAGCGCTGCTGCTAGGATTCATGAGATTGACTGACTTTGGCACAGAAATACTTGCAAAACAATAAGGCTCGTCGGGGGTTGACTGCCGGTAGGCTCCTCCGATACTCAAGTTAGTCTTTTTGTGAGAATTTTGATAGCTAGTGAATAAAGAATATTAAAGTTTTGAAAGTCGTACCTTTTTCATGACGAAGTAATGAATTTATACAGCTAATACTTATAGGAATTAGGTCAATTATTAAGGGATGGGCCGATCGGCCCATGCACCGCTCTGAATCTGAGCTTGAACCTAACACAACCAACCCAACTATTTTTAAATTACAATTTTGACGTTTATATGACCGACATTTTAGTGGTCGGCCGGTAACAACCAAAAGAATCGGCAAGAACTTACACCGAAATTTGGTACGCTACTTTTTGTTGGGTAACAACCATTACGGTACGATATTCCAATCACTGCTCCAAATAGCATAAAATCCTAAAAAACCAAAGCACATGTGACGTGTACACTGTGCCACTTGTGTTTCAGATTCAATTTTGAATTGCTACTTTTCTATGAAGTGTCGACGAAACTCGGTCTGGCCCTTCTTTAACGCGGTCCGAAGGAAACTTCTTTAAAGTAGAGCGACTCCCGACTATTTGGAATTCTTCGATATTTTTAAGTTTAAATTATTATATTAAAAAAGTAATTTAATAACATTAAAATAATAAAATGTATATTTTTATTTAATTTAACCCATTTATGGAGATTATTTAAAGTTTTACATACCGTTTATGAAAATCATAAAATCATATAAAAATTGCACGTGTTTACTCTCGTCAACACTGTCCGAGTATTCATATCAGGAATTACATGCCACGTGACTATAAAAAATAAGAGGTGATCGAGTTGAGAAAGTATACATTTACGTACAAATAATAGAGAACAAATGGGGTGGTTAGATGAAGATGCAGTCCCATTCCCAATATGGTACCAGAAGACCAGGGAATTATCAAGAGATACCGTTACAAGTTCCCAGTAATACTCGCACCTTTGCTGTGTTTCACTCCTTATGATCTCTATCTTCTTGCTCTTTGTTCCACATTTTTCCGGAAACCATCTTTCTGTACAAATTACTCCTGACAAAATAATAATATGGTACAACGGGAAGCTTCCCTTTTCTTTTTCATGTCTATACCGACCACGTTAAACTGTTTTGCCTCCTTTTTTCTTTAGTTTTTCTCAGCGCGTCCAAAGCAATTGAGCTTGAAACTTCTCACTCTAATAGTTTAATACGTTTCTTGATGCCACGGTTTATTTAAACGTTCCGGGATTTTGTTTGCTTAAGGGTGAAGGTGTATAGTGAGTTCAAAATGCAGAATCTTTTGAGTGAGTTTGATGTGAAGGCGAAGCACTCGTCGGAGGAGACGTTGAAGAAATGGAGAAAGGTTTGTGGGTTGGTGAAGAATCCAAAGCGAAGGTTTCGCTTCACTGCCAATCTCTCCAAGAGAGAGGAGGCCCATGCCACCCGACGCAGCAATCAGGTTAGCCGCCTTTCATAACCAACTTCTTGTTTCTTAAACTTCTGATACATTGTGTTATTTCCTTTTCTAATGAAAAGCATTCATCTGCAGATGTAATTGTTTCAAACTTAGTCTGTCAGCTTTCTGTTTTCAGCTACACGTATCACTTGCGTTCTGTCTCTAGCAAGTGAACATCTCTACTATGCTTTGTTTTGCAAATGTGTTGAAGCTGTAAGCTCTTCAAGCGACCAATTTGTGATATTGGTAATGTAAATGGATGGTTTTGGGCAATAGAGCAGCTAGTTTCTCGTATACTTGTGCCATTTTTGGGAGGGGACCAACATAAGGCACGGGACTAAATGATAGTTTTTTAGCATATGCTTTAAAGTGTTGCTACTGATCAAAGTATTCTCCCCATTTTTTCGTCTTTGAAGTTCCTGAAGAATAGAAACCCCTCTCTTTGTATTTGATGAGCCTAAAACATGAACTAGCTAATCAGATTCTACTTGGAATGACTCTCATTACTTCCCCTGACAAACTGCAACTTCAACATTTTTCTCTCTCTGTATTGGTTTCTCTTGTTTTCCAATTGCACACTTTTAGTTCCTGCCCTGTAACCTTTCAACTTGTATTATGAAGTTCACCATCGCATAACTTTAAGGCCGTAGGCTAAAGCAGAAACTTAGTATGTTTGTACTTCTCCTATTATTATATATATACAAAAAAGCAGAAAGCTTAGCTTTTTATGTATTTCACTTTTCAGGAAAAATTGAGGATTGCTGTCCTTGTTTCCAAAGCTGCATTTCAATTCCTCCAAGGTGAGTTTCCTCAAAATTTAGAAACTTAGAAGCTTCTTGAAATTTTATATACTGAATACTTGCACTTGTTGGATTGTATGCAGGAGCGTCCCCAAGTGACTATGTTGTACCTGAAGAAGTCAAAGCTGCAGGATTTGACATTTGTGCTGAAGAGTTGGGATCTATTGTTGAAGGTCATGACAATAAGAAGTTAAATTTTCATGGTGGCGTCTCTGGTATTGCAAAAAAGCTCTCCACATCAACCACTAATGGGCTTACTGCAGATGGTGCTCAACTCAATTGCAGACAAGAGCTTTTTGGAATCAATAAGTTCGCGGAAAGTGAAGCTCGAAGTTTCTGGGTATTTTTATGGGAAGCTCTTCATGATATGACTCTTATGATACTTGGAGTGTGTGCTTTTGTATCTTTAATAGTTGGCATTGCAACTGAGGGATGGCCAAAGGGAGCCCATGATGGTCTTGGAATTGTTGCAAGCATCATGTTGGTTGTGTTTGTCACAGCAACTAGTGATTACCGTCAATCACTGCAATTCAGGGATTTGGATAAAGAGAAAAAGAAGATCGCCATTCAAGTCACAAGAAGCGGGTTTAGGCAGAAATTGTCGATATATGATCTACTTCCTGGAGACATTGTACATCTAGGCATTGGAGATCAAGTGCCTGCTGATGGTCTTTTTGTTTCAGGTTTTTCTGTGTCAATCGATGAGTCAAGTTTAACTGGGGAAAGTGAGCCTGTAATGGTGAATTCTGAAAATCCTTATATGCTTTCTGGAACTAAGGTTCAGGATGGATCGTGCAAGATGTTGATTACTACTGTAGGAATGAGAACTCAATGGGGCAAACTGATGGCGACTCTCAGTGAAGGAGGAGATGACGAAACGCCCTTACAGGTGAAATTAAATGGAGTGGCAACCATTATCGGGAAGATAGGTCTTTTCTTTGCAGTGGTAACTTTTGCTGTTCTAGTGCAAGGATTAGCTGGCCGAAAATGGCGACAAGGGACTCACTTGGATTGGTCTGCAGATGATGCATTGGAAATGTTGGAATACTTTGCAGTGGCAGTTACAATTGTGGTGGTTGCAGTTCCAGAAGGGTTGCCATTGGCTGTGACATTGAGCTTGGCCTTTGCTATGAAGAAGATGATGAATGATAAGGCTCTTGTGCGTCATCTAGCAGCTTGTGAGACTATGGGATCAGCCACAACCATCTGCAGCGATAAAACTGGTACACTTACTACTAATCATATGACTGTACTGAAAGCATGTATTTCCATGAGTGTCAAGGAAGTTGGACAACCATGTGATGCGTCTAGTTTATGCTCTGGAATCCCTGATTCTGCAATAAAACTTCTGAAACAATCCATATTCAATAATACTGGAGGTGAAGTCGTCATTAACAAGGATGGAAAACTGGAAATATTAGGAACACCTACTGAGACTGCTATACTGGAGTTTGGCTTGTCTCTGGGAGGAGACTTCCAGGCAGAACGACAAGCAGTTGAAGTTATCAAAGTTGAGCCTTTCAACTCAACAAAGAAGCGGATGGCAGTAGTGTTAAAGGATCCCGAAGGACACATGCGAGCCCATTGTAAAGGTGCTTCAGAAATTGTTCTGGCTTCCTGTAAGAAAGTACTTAATCCAAATGGAGAAATTGTTCCTCTAGACGAGGCATCACTCAACCATCTTAAGGCTACAATTGAGCAGTTCGCTAATGAGGCTCTTAGGACTTTGTGTCTTGCATATATGGAACTGGAAGGTGAATTTTCACCTGACAGTCCCATTCCAGTTTCTGGGTACACATGTATAGGAATAGTGGGCATTAAAGATCCTGTTCGTCCCGGTGTCAAGGAATCTGTTGCAGTTTGTCGTGCAGCTGGTATTACTGTACGAATGGTTACAGGAGACAATATTAACACTGCCAAGGCTATAGCCAGGGAATGCGGGATTCTTACTGATGATGGTATAGCCATTGAAGGTCCAGTCTTTCGAGAAAAGAGTCTGGAAGAACTAATGACAATAGTTCCTAAACTTCAGGTAGTTCCAAGCTTTCATGTTCAGAAATAACCTTCACACGACTGAGTATCTAAATAATAATAAGCATTTGCTTGTTAGGACCCATAACTATGAATCCATTTGCAGGTGATGGCTCGATCTTCACCTCTTGACAAGCACAAACTAGTGACACATTTGCGAACTACGTTTGGTGACGTTGTGGCAGTGACTGGTGATGGAACCAACGACGCCCCAGCACTTCATGAAGCAGATATTGGTCTAGCAATGGGCATTGCTGGAACTGAGGTTGGTATTCCGATGATATAGAATAATATGGTCGAAAGTTTTATTACTCATATTAAGACTACTGATTGATTCCCGAATTTCAGGTGGCTAAAGAGAGTGCTGATGTCATTATTCTGGATGATAATTTCTCTACTATTGTGACGGTGGCTAAATGGGGACGATCAGTCTACATTAACATTCAAAAATTTGTACAGTTCCAGCTCACAGTCAATGTGGTTGCACTAATTGTCAACTTCTCTTCAGCTTGTTTAACAGGTCAGGATTCCACGAACTATATGTATTTTTCTGTATACAAGCAAGTTTTTCTGTGTATTTACAGTTCTCTACCAATCATCCTTCCAGGGAGTGCTCCACTCACAGCAGTTCAGCTTCTGTGGGTGAATATGATAATGGATACTCTAGGAGCCCTTGCACTTGCAACTGAGCCTCCAAACAATGAACTTATGAAGCGTTCACCAGTTGGTCGTAGAGGGAACTTTATCAGCAATGTGATGTGGAGGAATATCTTAGGTCAATCTGTGTACCAGTTTATGGTGATATGGTATCTTCAGGTCAAAGGAAAAGCCATGTTTAACCTCCACGGCCCGGACTCTGACCTAGTCCTGAATACGCTTATATTCAACTCATTCGTCTTCTGCCAGGTGAACTTTTCTTGGCAACTCTTCCCTGCCATCTCAAACTTGATAGGAAGTTCTGAGTTAACCTTCCTTCGTTTCTGCAGGTTTTCAATGAGATAAGCTCTCGCGAGATGGAACAAATAAATGTTTTCAAAGGCATACTCGATAACAATGTTTTCATTGCTGTCCTTAGCTGCACAGTTGCTTTCCAAATCATAATCGTCGAATTCCTCGGTACATTTGCAAATACAACGCCTCTCAGTATGTCGCAGTGGTATGTTAGCATATTCATCGGATTTTTAGGCATGCCGATTTCTGCTGCATTGAAGATGATAAGTGTGTGAACTTCATCTCAGAGATGCCCTTTTTATTAGTTGCATTGGAAATTTTAGAAGCTACTTTCATTTTTTTTCTCAGGGAAGTATTGTTGGTTATTGATGACAACAAAAGTCTGCTTTCTTTTGCATTGTTCCACCTTCTTGGCTGTCTAAAAACATATTTCTATACATCTTTTAGATTGCCGAGAATCTGTAAGAAAATTTAAGAAGGTTGTGATTCAGTAGATAATTGGTTTCTGACAATTGTTACTTCTTTGCTCATTGATTTTAGTTCCAGGACCTGTAAAAAGGGTGCTGCTCAGTAAAAAGGGTGCTGCTCATATGCAGCAACTTTGTGATTCGAAATGCCCCTCAGAATCAAAAACAGTGTAATTGAATTTAATTCATTAAAACATTTATTGCTTCCACCGATCATGACAATGTAAAACGTTCTGTTCCATCAAGATTTAGCTTTTTTTAGGGAAACATTCAAACACTGGACTTTCTTACAAGATCAGACGTCTGGATAATTCAGGCACTGAACTCGGGAAAGCCTAGAAACGCACTTCAGGTTCAGAAATTTATGTGGAATTGAAGTTAAAGTTTTGAAACTCTTTCGAGAAACATAAGAGTAACTCATCCAATAAGACACAGAAAATCAGTACGGTGGAAGCAAGTATCCACATTTCTTACATGAAACCCATAAAGGTGGCTAAAACACCTATTCTGTAACACATAAAGAGAAGTTCACTTCCTCAATCAACTTCCATGATAAGCATATTCTTTTCCCTGGAAATTTTCATTTTCCATAGTGAGGATTAACATTAAATGGCAACAGGAAAAGGAAAACGGAGGGAAAAGAATGGCAGACATCAAATACTGGTAAAATGGTAGGAAAGGTTGACAGATGGACGCATGAAAATTTTGCTGGGCCAGACCTCAGCTTCTCCGAAGAGAAGATATATGAGTCGATTGTCGTTTGTCCCCTTAAGCGCCTTTTGTTGCGCCCGTAGATGCTTAGTACCTAGAATTTTCTCAGATGTTACCATGAAACATTTATGGACAAACTTGCCGGAGTGACGTTCCCCGAGAAAATGTTCACAATTGCTGTTTGCGGTCTAGAAATCATGCAGTCCGGCGAAAACATTTATGTCCTTTTCGGAAAGGTTGGACCTTTCAAGCATTTTTGGATAATATACAAGCCGTCTAGTTGTTCCGAAGAATTGGACCTTTTATGGGTCCTTTTCGGACCAGTTCGAATGCAAATTCATACTGAACATTCCGGCAACATTTATATCCATCTCTTTTCGAAATCAGAGATAAAATATATAATAATCAAATATATAGGCGTAACAATACTGGATATCACCACCACCATAAAGCACCGATGGTAGCCATTAGAAAAGCAAGCTTTCTTGTCTTTACCTTTTGTGTTTTCTATTTAAAACTGAGCAATGTCTGATGTCATGAAGTGTGATGTAATGGTTCCATTGCCCTGCTTTTTGCCCAAAGAAAGTTTAATTTTTTCTTTTTGAAAATTTGCTGGCTTAGATCACTGTTCCTGCTTGCAGCTTCCTTGAAACCTCACGGTCAAGGAATTAGCTTCCTCATCATTTCCTTGTTTGCTATTGGGTTCTACTAGATTTTGTTCTTCTCTTTCCAAGCTCCAAGATAGCTAGTAACGCGGGTTTGAGGAGCCCTCTTCTCTGTTGTGTGTCCCTGTAGAGAGAGAGTGCCAGAGCTGGAACTGAGAAGAGGACATGGAGTCGTACCTGAACGAGAACTTCGACGTGAAGCCCAAGCACTCATCAGAAGAGGCTTTGCAGAAATGGAGGAAGCTATGCGGGTTGGCGAAGAACCCAAGGCGTAGGTTCCGTTTCACTGCAAACATCTCAAAACGTCAGGAGGCTGCAGTAGTTCGCCGTATGCAGCAGGTTTTGATCTTTGTCTCTACTCTCTACCTGTGTATTGTCAGCTTTCCTTACTCTGATATCAAGTAGTTTGGTCTTCACTTAGTTTTATTTCTTCTATTTGACACATTTCTTAACCGGGAAATCCTTGAAAGATACAAGTTCTATCCTGTTACTTGCAAACTTTCGGTTCTTCTTACTAAAGTTGCTGTCACTCGTTTCAATAATAACTCAAACTTCTTGTGTACTTTGTACTTCAGGAAAAGTTGAGGATCGCCGTACTAGTTTCCAAGGCTGCACTCCAGTTTATCCAGGGGATCGGTAATAAAACTCGTCATTTGCATAAAGAATGGAACTTTTTTGAGAAATTTTCTTTTTCTGATCATGTTTGGTAAACAGCCGAGCACGAATACATTGTTCCAGAGGAAGTAGCAACTGCTGGTTTTGAGATTTGTGCTTCAGAATTAGAATCAATTGTTGGATCCCGAAACGTGAAAAGGCTTAAAATTCATGGCGGAGTAGAAGGGATAGCGAAAAAGGTGCGTTCATCCACTGAGGTTGGGCTCACAGTCACAAATGGTCTAGAAAACAGAGAAACAATTTATGGAAGCAACAAAATTCCGGATGGGGAAACTTCAAGTTTCTGGAGATTTGCTTGGGAAGCCCTCCAGGACCTGACTTTGATCATTGATGCAATTTGTGCTTTTATCTCGCTGGTCGTTGGAATAGCAACAGAAGGATGGGATAACAGAGCACATGATGCTTTGGTAATTGTTGCTAGTATCTCTTTGGTTGTCTTTGTTACTGCAACAAATGATTATTGGCAGTATGTAAAATTTAGGAACTGGGAGGTTGAGAAAAAGAAAACCCTGGTTCGGGTTACTAGAGATGGATTTAGGAAAAAATTGCGGTCATATGAATTACTACCTGGTGATGTCGTCCATCTTACAACTGGAGACCAAGTCCCTGCAGATGGTGTCTTTGTTTCTGGATTTCCTGTCTCTGTTGATGAATCGAGTGTAACTGACGATAGTGAGCCAATCAAGGTGGATACTGAAAATCCTTTTCTACTTTCTGGTTCTAAAGTCCTTGATGGATCATGCAAGATGATGGTTACAACTGTTGGGATGAGAACTAGTTGGGGTAAATTCGTGGCAGCTGATGACAAAGGGGGGTATGATGAGACGCCATTTCAGGTGAAACTGAACGGATTAGTGGAGATTATAGGGAAGATAGGCAAGTATTTAGCCTTGGTGACCTTTTCAGTATTGATGAAGGGATTATTGACCCATAAACTGCAAGAGGAAACGATATGGAGGTGGTCAGGTTATGATGCATTGGAGATGTTTAAGTACTTCACTATTTCTTTTACAATCTTTGGCATTACAGTTCCAGAAGCACTACCGTTGGCTCTGACTTTAAATCTTGCTTTTTCCATGAATAATATGGTAAAAGATAATGCACTTTTCAGGCATATGGCAGCTTGTGAAACCTTGGGAACAGCAACCAATATTTGTACTGATAAGACAGGGATCATAACTAGTAACCAGATGAGTGTTCTGAAATTATGCTTTTGCATGAATGTCAAGGATGTGAGCAGACACAATAATGCTTCAAGCCTTTGCTCTGAGATCCCAGACGCTGCTCTAAGACTTCTAGTACAATCAATATTTGTAAATAAAGACAGTGAAGTTGTCAATAAAGATGGCAAACCCGAGATTTGGGGAACACCAACTGAGACTGCATTGTTGGAGTTTGGATTGTCTCTTGGTGGAAATTTCCAGGAACAGGGAGGAAAACTGAAACTTGTTAAAGTCGAACATTTCGAACCCGCAAAGAAGAAGATGCAAGTTGTGGCAGAGTTGCCTGACAGAGGTTTTCGAGCCTACTGTAAAGGTGCTCCTGAGATAGTTTTAGCTCTCTGTGACAAGGTGATCAATTCCAACGGTAATGTTGTTCCCCTTGATGAAGCATCCATTGCCTATCTGAAATCTGCAATCAATCAGTTTGCTGGTGACGGTCTTCGGACTCTGTGCCTTGCCTATACTGAACTGGAAGATGGATTCTGCACAAGCGATCCCATTCCATCTTCTGGATATACTTGCATTGCAATTTTGGGCATTAAAGATTCAATTCGTCTTGGGATCAAGGATTCCGTCACTGCTTGTCGTGCTGCTGGTATCACTGTTAGAATGGTTACAGGTGACAGTATTGATACTGCTAAGGCAATTGCTAAGGAATGTGGAATTCTTACTGAGGATGGTATAGTCATTGAAGGTGCTGATTTCCTTGAGAAGAATTTGGAAGAATTACTTGAACTTATCCCCAAAATTCAGGTGCTTACCTCATGCCTTTTAGCATATTCTTGCATTTTCCCAACAAGTGTAGAGTGCATAATATTTTTCTCAAAATCATCTCCTTTTTTGTCAATCTTTTTCTTACAGGTGATAGCTCGATCTTCTCCTCTAGATAAGCATTCACTGGTGAAACATTTACAAACTACTTTCAACGAAGTTGTTGCAGTAACTGGTGTTGGAGCCGATGATGCCCCGTCACTAAATGAAGCAGACATAGGTCTAGCAACAGGGATTCATGGAACTGAGGTTAGTATTATTTTATAAATCTTCGTACTTTTCCTGGTTATGAATTGATGGTCAAAACTGTACAGGATCTATGTCGTTCATATATGTTTATAGCGGTGTTCTTCAAAGCAATTTTAGCTTCATGATTGAGAAATAAAACTTCTGAAACTCAAAATTTTTTCTTTTTCCCAAACTTCAGGTAGCCAAGGCGAGTGCTGATGTGATAATTCTGGATGATAATTTCTCCACAATTGTCAAGGGGGCCAAATGGGGACGTTTGATTGTCATGAATATTAAAAAGTTTATACAGTTCCAGTTGACTGTTAATGTGGTTGCATTAATTCTCAACATTTCTTCAGCTTGGTTGACAGGTCAGAAGTTCAATTCTATCTGATAAATTATTTAAAGCTGTGTCTCAGCTACCCTACAGCATCAAGCTTGTAATTTGCTTGAAATCAATCCTCAGGAAGGGTTCCGTTCTCGGATGTTGAGATTTTATGGGTTAGCCTGATCACAGACACATTGGGAGCATTTGCCCTGGCAGCTGAGGCTCCAGATGGTAATCTTATGATGAATCCACCTGATGGAAGAAAAGGAAGTGTTATCAGCAGTGTCATGTATAGGAACATCTTTGGGCAATTCCTATATCAGTTCACAATAATATGGTTTCTTCAGGCAAAAGGAAAAGAAATACTACGTATTGATGATCCAGATTCCAATCTAATCCTTGACACATTCATATTCAACACGTTCATCTTTTGTCAGGTATGTGTATTGAAAATACCGGACACCTGTCATGGAAAATGTCCAATGCTGTAACAGCTGAAGGTTAATGACAGGGGGCTTGATTTTATTTGCAGGTCTCCAATCTGATAAGCTCCCGCAAACTGAATGAAAAGAATGCTTTTAGAGGCATACTCTGTAACTATGTTTTTATAGCTGTTCTAGGACTCATTGTTCTTTTCCAAATCACAATCATCGAGTTCCTGGGCACCTTAGCCAATACATCAGCTCTCACTATGTGGCAGTGGGTCCTTAGCATATTCATTGGACTCGTAGGGATTCCTGTTGCTGCAGGTGTGAAGATGATCCCTGTTTGAGTTACACCTTCAACATGGCAATTATATTTGTCTCTGAAGTCTAGGTGATGCCTTCTTTTATGGGTACTTCTAACTATAATGGCCAGAGGGGACATTCTGCTTTGGCTTCTGAGAAGTAGATGATAATTTAATCAGTCTTGAATTTGTGTTTCCTTCTTTTGTTTTGGCCCCATTATGTTGAGGAACGATACGGATTAGAACTATGTTTTCTTCTTCGCCAAACCCTGTGGCTTCCATTTGTCTTCAAACCCTCCTACAGGTGTCTCTGTATCTGTTCTCTTGAAGAGGGTATAAGTATAACAAGGCCACCTCTTTGTTACCGTTGTTCTGTAGTGTATGGAATGGGGAAGCAAATTTATGTACGAGAAAAAGCATATCACTAGTTATATAAATATTTACTTAGAAGTCTTCTATCTATTTCAAATATTTTTGTTTATCATTTAATTCAAAACAAATTCGATGGACCTAACATGGGTGCCCTGTATTAAAAATATTTGTCTCTCTCACACATGATTAGGTTAATACTCTACATGCTTTCTGTTTTCAACTTTCATAGACAAATAATCTGCATGACTTCTTTACATTTTAAGCTTTTTTTATTTGATAAATAATTTGTATGACCAATAGACTATGAGAAATATTTGCATTTGTTCAGTATATATATATTCTCAATTGAAAATAAATAGAGTAAACTTAATGAGTATTCATTAGATCATTTATCAATTTAATCATCTTTTCAAATTGAATATATAAATATTTTGAATTTCATATTCCTTTCTACAAAGAAAGTGAGCCCTATAATATATTGAAATCCAGACTTAAACTAATAATAATCTTCTCTTTATTAATCTTTTGAATCAAATTGACCCATTTTTTAGAATCTTACATTAAATTGAATCATTCATACTCTTCTAGCAATGTTCTAAGATAATTATTACTAACTCAATTTTCTACACCCAGAAACAAGGAAGGGCGTAGCAAGCAACGAAATGCTTTAGGGAGTTGAAAATAAGCGTAGATTCGGAGATTTCCAAATAAGTTAACCTTTCAAACTACTGCTAAATCTCTAAGTAGGCAAGATACTTTGGGATCAAACTGGTTATTGGGCAGTAAAAATTGTAACAGGTGTGTCGGAAGCTATTCCTATAATAAGATCGCCTTTGATAGAGTTATTGCATGGAAGTGCTAGTATAGGACAATCCACTTTGACTTGTTTTTATAGTTTACACACTTTTGTATTACTTCTTCCTATATGTTCTCACAATTGAAAATAAATATGGAAAAAACTCAATGAGCATTTAGATCATTTATCAATTTAATCATCTTTTCAATTTTAATACATAAATATTTTGAATTTCATATTCCTTTCTACAAAGAAAGTGAGCCCTATAATATATTTAAATCCAAACTCAAACTAATAATAATTTTCTCTTTATTAATCTTTTGAATCAAATTGACCCATTTTTTAGAATCTTACGTTAAATTGAATCGATCATACTGATAATTATTATTAACTCAATTTTCTACAATTTGACCTTTGTAAAAAAGGTTCTAACTTTTGGAGTTCATATAATTTCAAGGAACTTCACATAATATAACTTGAGAATATCATATTATTTATTTATGCTATGATATCACTAATAATTCCTTTTCTCTATTGATGTATATAAAATTATATTTAGCCTTGAGTTTAATTTATCACGTCGATAAATTATTTCAAACTCATCTCATCTCATCTTTATCTTTATACGTATGGAGGTGATCATTTGTATTTTTTTATTGACGATTATTCTTGAGTTACTTAAAAATATTTGTACGAAACATTATTTTGAGTTGCCACAAATTTACATTATATTTGCTAACATGATTAAAACTCTGTTTTCTAAAAACTATTCGATTCTTTTTGCTTAGTTTGTTAGTCAATAAGGCAATGTTATTGAACAGCATCAACACCATAAATCAAATTCCTACCTTTATTTCCTTTCGAAAAGTTGTTTTATAAACCTCCTGACGATCAAAACCTGCATCCCTTTGGATGTGCTTGTTTCGTTCTTTTACAATCTTATGACTATACAAAATTAGAACCTCATGCTCACCTAATTATAGTGCAAATTATAGGTGGATCTAACAGATTGTTGTCCTACCTTTAGTTATAATTTCTTCTTGTTAAACATGATTATAGGATATTAACTTAAATTGTCTAATTGTTATCTTAGGAGATTGTCTCAATTCGTAATTATCAAGAGATTCTTGTATATCTCATGTACAAATATGTTGTATCATTTTATAATTGAATCAATTGGGGAAAAAAAAACCTTCTTTACTATTTTAATTTAACTTTCAAATATGATTGTATTGTGAAATTTAATTTACCATTATCTTGAAAATTGCTTTAAAACATAGTTTAACTTTAATAATTTGCACATTTTATGCTCATGGCCCTTCTAAAAGAAATTTATTCATTATTCCATATAGATTTTTTATTTAATTCTCTATTAAGAATGCACTATTTACATCCGTATGATATTATTCAAGATCCATTTCAACCAATAAAACTAGAATTAATAGACTTAAATAAACCTCAGAATAGTTAGAAAAGTCTTTCCATAATTAATTCTATCAGATTATGTATTTCCTTTTGTCTCTTAACATTCTTTTACATTATTACTATCATCATTTCACTTAATTTTGAAAATTCAATTTTTCTTAATAGTTTTACTTTCTTAAGAAAAATCAACCAAGTCTCATATATAGTTCAAGTTGATTGAATTTAATTCTCTCCATATGGATAAAGTTTGGATACTCCTGGATGTCTTTGTGAATGTTACTTGAGATATCATGGGCTTTAGTGAGTCGATTGTTTTGACTAGGAAATAGTCCCGGAAGAAGTGGTCCAATGGCCACATGAACACTGACTTGGAACACAACTGTTAAGATATATGTTATGATATTTTATTATATAATTTTGGACATTATTTGAAATTGGACTTAGTCAGACTTATGTGTGATTCTTTCAAGATAAGCTTGATTAGGTTTAGAATTCTAATCAAGATGGGATTTAATGTATATCCTATTTTAGGGGTAATGGCTATCTAAGGTAACAATATCTTTAGAGATTTGTTTTGAATATTTGTAGTATCTTT
>JANPWT010000245.1:35045743-35056279 GCA_024678245.1 Erythroxylum densum | reverse complement strand
GTCTTTTTTTATATTTTTTGTTATTTCAATTACTTGAGTTGTTTTATTATCATCTTTATTATTAAACATTGTTGAGAAATCCTTTGTTGAAGTTAGCAAGAGATGATCGTGTTACTGGATATGAATTACTTTCATAAATTGTGAAGACAAGGAATAGTGTCAATGATAGTGTGAGTCAGCTCTATAATACCTTGAGTAAAACTATTGTTGTTCTTTGGTAAAACTGATTAAGCTGAGTGAGGGCTTCATAGATGTAGATAAGGTATGTCAAACTACGTTATTAAATCTTAGGTGTTGATTTGTTTGTTTCTCATTTAAATTTTCTGTTTTTGTTTGTGCTAGAAAATTTATAAATTGCTGATACAGTTGCTTTACTTCAAGCATCCATAGATATAGTTCAAAACAACCACGATAGAACCAGAATTTTTGTGAAGCTATATCGTTTCGGATTTTCAACAGCCATATGTACAGAGGAGGGACGTACTGTCATCCTTCATTAAGCACCATTGGAGTTAACTGCGAAGCAAAACAAAATTGTTCCACTATGCCAGACTGGATTATCCTAGGACCCTTATGGAGGCATGTGGAAATGTGGAGCATCTGACAGCATTTGGCCACGAAACTCATGCCCTATCTCTCCCCGTTCACCCCAAAACAAACGTCTGTAAATTCATGATGATGGATTGGATCCTACAGCCACCATTCAAGGGAGCAAATATCAGCATTCACGTGAATTGATGAAAACAATGGCCATATGGGACCTTCAGTGCCAACTTTGAGAAAGCATGGTCTCTGATGACGTGCTTTTCTTAGCAGCTTAATAACATTACAAACTCCCCCAACTTTAAGAAGAATTGTTTACTAATATTGATAACACGTTAAAATTTATAAGTATCACTTGAATTGAATTTGTCGCTTGACTCTGGGGTCGCTAACTCATCAAATAATCTAAGTAGAACACTTTAATGTACTTTCCAAAGAAGCAAGATACCAGCAAACACTGTACTCGCGAACAGGAAAAGGAAACTTCCCACTCACTATCAACATTCCAAACAAATCTGATCACATTTCAACTTTATTCACTTCTTTAATGGCCCAAAAGCAGCACAAGTATGTCAAATCAAACAAAAACAATTCTTCATTCCTCATGGCTTTCAGCCTTGTGAAAGACATAGGATAGGAAGCATCCCAAGTCCCCATCAAAAGGTAGGGAAAGATTTAACTGATATTCATAATTCTCTTCTCAACATACATCAAAAACTGATAAAGGGGGAGAAAAGGATCAAACAAACTAAAAGAGGTGTTGGTGACCAAGGACTCATGAAAATGCAAACGATACAAAGAATGCTATCAAACAGTCTTCAATGGCCTTCTGACACTCTCCAAGTCTCTCTTCCACCTTATTTGGCTTTCGGACTTGAATCAGCTTCTTACATCTTAAAGTATGTTAAAAACGAATACTTTATACACATATCTTCCCTTTCCTATATCATTTTTTTGAGCTGTCAAATAATCAATGGAAAATTGAACTCCATCCTCTACTCCAAACCACACCATAAAGTGGTACATAACACTCACTTGCCTATAAAACCAACCGTTTGAGAATAATGACAAGCTGCTCTCTAGGAAATGCTCTTCTTGTAAGTTGTAACCCAATAATGAATCCAATTACTCCTTAAAAGGGTATCCATTAAACTCCCCATCACCGACAAATTTTGCTTGCAGGAGAATTTAGGTCCCAGTCGTCAAATGTCAATCTTCTTTTGATGCCAGCTCCAGAGGTGAGCGCAGAGTTCTCTTTAACGTCTACTGAGCTTGAAAGAATTGATGATGAGGTGGAAGAAATCACAAGTTTGGGAGTCTTCAGCTTTTCCATTTGCAGACACTGCATTGCAAGAAAACAGTAGAATATGTGTTCCTGTTGTCGGAAAAAGAGATGACAATAAATGCTGTGTTAGTTGAAAAAAGATCGTATGTTTAATACTGGCATATGAAATTAAAAATTTGTGCCTTAATCAGAACAAATTTACATTTTCTTGCGAATCCCAGAGTGAAATCAGGCTCATCTTCAGCTCCACGTCTTTTCTTGTGAACTGGCTATTAGATGCAGCTAATACTGCTGCAGCTGCGACAACAGACGGTCGATGATCCAATGAATTGATATCTGAGAAGAAAAGGAGGTCCAATTCCAGCTTAGCAAACAAACTCGCCATAGATACAGAGATCAAATTGGATTAGGAGTGTTCGATTTGAAAGATTCACCTTTCACCATTGCCACGATGAGCTCTGCAGCTCGAGAGACGAGTTCTTTAGTTATACATTCACCACAGATTTTGTTAAAGAAGTAAGGTAGATAGAGGAAAGGAGTGGTTGAAGCCATTTTCCACTCCAAAGTAGTTAATACCAATAACTCCATTCTCTGAATCACCTCATTCTCAAAGCAATAATCTTTAACTGTGAACTCTGATAAGGTTGGAACTGTACACTCCGCCATCTTCGCTGCTATTGACAAACACGCCACGGATAACAATCGAACAGCCCACAACTTCCCCTCCTGAAACCTACACCAACTCATTACCATTGCCATAGCTAAAAATGAAAACCATTAGGCCAAGACAGGATTTGTTATTTACATCAATCGATCTCTTCGAAAGAAACCGGTCCAAGTAAGTCACAGAAAGGTAAGCTGTAAGCAATTGCAATCCAAAAACTGCCCTAGTCTGTAAGCAAAAGGGAACCAAGGTTTTAGAACTCAATCTTGAAAGCAAGCACGAGAAAATCAAATCACAACAAACATGAAACATGGGAAAGTTCAAAAGGCAGAAACTCTTCACGAACATGGAAAATCCACTCAATGGCATTCAAGCGCGCAGATTTCAACCATCCACTGCTGGTTCTTGACCAACGATCAGAGGGAACACAACATTCAAATCCAAACTCGGTCTCTTTCTGAATTAGTTTCTCTATGTAGTCTATGTCCTCACTACCTAAAACAATACAATCATCTTGGCCGTCAAAGGTACAAGTATCGCCATTTCCTTCGCCACTGAACCAAGAAGCTTCATTTTCCTCGCACAACAGACCAGACACACACCCGATACTGTCAAAGTATCCCATTTTTGCTAGGATAACCTCAAGAGCTAAAAATGGAACATGGGTTTTTGTAATGATTAAACTGCCAAATCCACGGTGCCCAGATTGATAAAATCTAGAGAAAGAGGACGTTAAGATAGAAAGATGAAGAGCAGTTTAAAGGTGAGTGAGGAAGTGGAGTGTAGCGGTTTTGGTGCCGCCAAATTTAGCGGAAGAGATATAAAAGTGGCGCTGTTAAACGCTTACTTCCAGCTTATGTACATACGTAATTGTAACCGAAGGTACCACGTAGTAGTAACATACGGTATGGTCTTATAACATAGCCTCAAACCGGGTCCGAGTTCCAAATGTTAGGGAGATTCGGTCATTTCTTGTATACTCCTTCGAAGTACTAGTGTTTAAATAGTTCAAATATTAGAGATGAGGAATTGTTACTTAGCGAAAGGATTGGTCTTTTATTTGTAAGACCAATCCTTTCTCATAGGACAAATATGTGCTACTAAGTAAGTCATCAACTCGAGTTTGTTCTCAAAGGCTTAAATTAAGAAAAGCACAGTGACTTATTACGTAAGTTGAGTTGCATGATCAAAATTAGATAGAACATAAAGAAATATATTATGAAATAACAGCATTGTGATTAGAAATCATGTAATTATTTTCCCAACAAACCGTCGTGTTCTACAAGTTATGAAATCGACATTAGATAAGTAGTAGTGATTTTGGTGAGATTTTCGATTATCTCCAAGTCTAGATTTTAAATTTTCATAAAGATTATATGAATTTCTAATTGGTTGGATTAGATTTAAAGTGATTAAATAGGATTCAACATTTTTAAATCTTATGCAAATAATGTTTAAACACGTATATTTATTAATTAACCTATATTGTTATTATATATGCATTTTTAAAAAATAATATAGTGTTAAAATAAAAAAAAATATGTAAAATTTTTGAAAATGTTTGGTAAGCAGCTGTCAAACTATTTTTTTGCTTATTAATTAAAAGTTAACTTTTTGACCATTTTAAAAAGCTCTTGATGTGTTTGGTGAATGACTTATTAGTTAACTTATTTAACTCCAATAAGCTAATTTCTAAAAACTTCATAAGAGAAGCTTTTTTGATTACCAGCAAAAAAAATTAAAAAGTAAAGAATCAATTATACCCTCCTTTCATAATTTTTGAGTTAAGCTAATTATGCTATAGTGATATTGTGGATAATTCAAACTAAAAATCATGCATGTACAATGAATTAAGTTTTCCAATTACAAAACTTGGGAGTGTTTTTTTACTAATGAAATAAGTTTTTTTGGTTATAAAATAACAAATGTTATGGTGACAAATTTTTTAAGAATGTTTTATGTTTTTTTATTAAAGTTAAAAACTTAAATTTTTGTAAAATTAAATACCTAATCATGGCCTTATAAATTCTTTTTTTACGTTGTTCTCTCGTATGTCATGTTATACTTAACCAGTTAATACTAAATAATTAATTTTACTAAACATTTTCAATAAACAACTAATGTTATTTATTGATCAAATCAGCTAATATAATCAGTTGTTAAATAATCGTTGATAGAATCAATTAATAGCTAATGCAATTCGTTGATTGCCAAGCAGAGCCTTTAAATCTAAAGGAGCAATAATTCAATATATGTTTTTTAATGTGATAAGCTGAAGTTAAACCTTATAATCAAACTATTTATATTATGGTTTTCTTAAAACGTTTAAAGTTTTAATGGACATGTAATAAAAGGAAACAAATGACCCCAAAAAAATCCATATATATTTTCATCATTTGCATGGATAACAATTCAAATGGTTAATGTTTAGTGTATTCCCTATAATGCCATAAGTTCCGACTCTTAATATCGTTTTCACCAATGTGTAAAAATCGATATAGTTCAGTCGGTTCAATAGTGAAAATTTTAAATTGACTAATTTTATAGTTTGATTTTTTATTTTTTAAATCAATTTAGTTTAATAATCTTTGTTATTTGAAATTGATTGGTTTATTAATTAGTTATATGTAAACTAATACATTTTTATAAATCGATTGATTTTCATTTAACATTCTTCTTTTTTAGTTAAACTTTATATTTTTTGATGTGTAAGGGTAATCTTTTTTAATTATTTTTCAAAAATTTTATTTTATTTAATCTTTAATCGATTTTATGATATCTAATACCGGTTAAACCTTTAAGCCTCTTATTTTAATTTTATTCAATTTTTAACCAATAGTCTAACAATGATTAAACTTTTCAAATCTTAAGTTTCTTATTTAATTTAACTTTTAGTTTGATTTTTAAAATATTGGTTTCGAACTTTTGGGTTGAGTAAATCTTTTTCTTGGCTGCTTCCTCTTTGGTTGAGCCGATTGACCGGTTTTCTATTCAACCGCAAAATAATTTCTAACCGGACCAACAAGGTCAAACCGTACACACCGGTCTGATTTTCTAAACATGAAAAGCAAAAGAGGACCCTACAACTTTGATCAGAGATTTGGAGGGACTGAAAGTTATAGGCTCAACCGGTGGGGTCTAATCTAAGGGTTTTAACTTTTAACATATAAGCCTAAGAAAGAATTGATGATGATGATGACTTGCAAATTATAGAATTTGCAGAGCAGGAGCGTCTTCACGTGTGAAAAAGCTAGACCACATACGCCATTGTTGCATTCGATATGCATTGGATCTCAAAGAGGAAGAAACAAACAAGAAGACGCTCCCCCTCTATCCAACGAGATAAAATTCTCTATATCATCTACTCTATGTCAATTCTGTTTTATCCCATCCTATCTATATTATTATGTGAAACTCATAAAAATATAGGAATAAGATGATGTAAAGCAGGGTTGACACATAATAGAAAGAACAGATAATTTAAAAGCTTATCCAACACGGCTCCAAATCTCCTGTCCCCCTTCCCCTGATTCTACTCTGTCCCACATAAATGGATGGCGTAGATAAAAAGGGACATAGTAGAGCTAGGGGAAGGGGCCAAAGGATCCCCATCTAATACGGCTTTAAATCTTCAGTTTCGTTTTTTTCGTACCCTCTTTTTTTAACAATAACTCATCAATCCGAAATTTTCTTTCTCCTAATTATTATATAGTTAGATATTGTTTGGAACATAAGGATACAAGAAAAACGAAACAGAGGATTTGAAGTCATCCAACACACAATCTTTACAATAATCATGCAGTTCTATCAAAAGTATACCTAATTTTTAAAATTTTTTAATAACCATATAACTATTATCAATTTGATGCATATTAAATAAATTATAAAAGAATAATAATCCATCAACTATATACATAGTACAAATAATTCAGTCTTCAAATAAAGTCTAATACAATTTATACAATAATAATCAGGCACGTCAAAACATTGTCCCTTCTTCGGCTATACGTTACAGTGCCAGTGCCTGCCGGTGCCAGTAACTGCCTTTAACTCCTGCAAATTCCGAAGACCGAGATGCTCAGCGACTTTGACTCTATGTCTGAGAGTGTGTAATGTGTGATGCCGTATTATTGTATCACATCTGCAGGCTAGGTGGAACCGATCATGGGTTCCATTCCCTGATTTGACAATGTGGGTAGTACGTGAATTCTGGGGTCTACCCATTTTACCTTTCCTATTAAGCAGTTCCTGAATCCTGATACCTTTGTTGGCAGCTTACCTGTCTTCTTTTAGTTTCTGCAACTTCTCCAGAATCCATAATTGGATTAGTCAGGCTTATAGTACGAAAGTTTTTAAAAAAAAACAAGATGCATATTTACGAAGAGTTAGATGTTAGTTTGTGAAATACAATAGAGAGATGTTTATATATAGAATGATTCTTGAGGCCCTAACATAAAATGTTTGCTGTAAGCGAGTTAAAGCATTATTGAATTAGGTAACTGTAAATTCGAAAGGATGCAGTAATTTTGCAAAATTTTTGATTCGGCCGTAGTTGTTTTTAGCACAAATGAAATCAGAAAAATCCAAAATTTGATAAGATAGTTTGGTATATTCTACCTGTCTCTGTGGAGCTCTCACTCAATTTAATTACTTTCACATGTAATACAACAATAATTTTACTTAAGACATTATAAAGCCGACTCATTCGACCTTTGACATTTTCTTTCGTTCTTACTATCCGTGAAAGTAAATTATACATAATAGTACAATCATCTCATACTAACCTCAATAATATTTGATAATAAATAATGAAAATAAAATATCTCAAATTATTGCAATAACAACGAATATAAATAAAGACATTTGAAAAAGAAAACAACTTCCCTAATAATGTAGCTTCGTTAACGAAAGAATAAGAAATTTTCCATCAAAAGAATCTGCTATGAAGCTTCAATATTGTCACTGGAACATCCTACGCACAGTAGCTAAAAAGTCACCAACAAAACAAATGTCTGTTCACCGAAAACATCATACACGAAGAGCTGCAAAAACACCAATGCTACTGGAAGTTTTTCGCATGAAAATCACTATCATCGACTGCCCAAAAAAATCCCTCACAATGGACAAAAAACACAACTACCCAATATGAAAATTCACCAAGAAAATAAACGTCTTTATTCATATTGGATATCACAACTTGAGCTCTATTTGTCGTTGCTATTCCATCTGTTGTAGCCACTATTAGGTGATAAGTACTTCAATCGATCATCTATACACACAAAACTAAGTGAATGTCTTTTCTTAATACTTATTCATTCAGATAGTGACTCCGTTGGTGGAGGATTCTTTGTAGATGAGTAGATATGGCCAGCCCCACTTAATGCAAGTAATGTCACTTTGGATATGAATCTAACAACCTTTTACGTTTCAGAATTCAAAGTGTCCACTCCAAGACAAACTGTATCACGACCATCCAAAGAAAATGCAACACCAGAATGGTTTAGCCGAGGTGACGTGATTCTCAGAAAAGTTTACGACAGATAGATGTCTCTTCACACAATCATCTCATAAAACATATAAAACACAACAAAACTACAACTGTAAAATAGTCAATTATATCTTCAAAATTCAAGCTACGTTATATAGCCATTATCCCTAAAATAGGCTATCAAGAAGAGTCCAAAAATCACCAAAACTCTATAGCTTATCTTAGTTAAGATATGGTGATTTGATTTCAATTAAATCCTATCATGAGAAGAATTTTTATCTCAAATAAACCTCATATTCAAAGAGTCCCTCATAAGATAGAATATTCATCATAATAATATTCCTCAAATAATTAAATATGTTCAACTACAGATAATGCCCAAAATATCATAACACATATGTAATATCCCGCCTTCTAAAACTATTAAGAGATTAAGCTGTTAGATTGAGTCACGTGAGTTATTTCATTTAAAAATTTACGAGGTGCATTTCATTCACATCATAATATTCGTATACACATATGAATTATGATTTAGAAAACATTGTAAGATAGTATATGCACTCAATTGACATATTCCGGGGTATGGAACGAAAATGAATGTGATATGAATATGCATTCTCAATGTTTTGCATTTAATAACATGAATTGATGGATTATAATTAGTGAATTGGAAATTTATTGTTATAATTGAGTAATTGATGAGGTGATATGTGCATCTAGTCTAAGAAAAATGTTAAAGAACAAGACAAATTGATACATGAGAATTTAGGTTGATTAGGCCTAAGAAATAGTGGCATATGGCATTGGGAATAAGTGACAAATGACTCAGTTAAATGGATGACAAGTGGCTTGAGTATAATTAAGACAAGTGGCTCTTTAAGTTTGTGACAAATGACACTTTAAACTTGTAACATGTGGAGCTTTAGAATGGTGACATATGTAGCTTTACAAATGATAACATATGTAACCTTACAATTGGTGACATGTGTAGCTTTACAAATATTGACATATGGAGGCTTAAATTAATGGAATCAACAGTATTCACAATGGAAGCAACTCAGGATCAGAAATATACATACAGGCAAATCAATCACAAAAATCAAAATAAGACAGATTTGTTGAAGCGTAGAATCGCTAATTGGTCTTCTTTCCACAAAATCTTCTTTCCATAAATCTTCTTATCACCTACAGTCTTTTGCCGTGTAACCTTAATTGTTTATGTAACTCTTGTTTCTAGGTGGGTAGAAAGAACAGATCATGTGTTTTTCTGGAGAGTTTCTATTTTCTTTGTTTTCCAATAATCCCTCTCTTCAATAGGAAGAAAAGTTTATATATATCAAAAAACCTCTCCTTTCCGCATAAGAAGTTACTGATAAGATTATACGTTTTTTTTATATACGGTTTGTAATTCAAATCAACATATTTTTCTATTTAATTTAAAATATTAATAAATAAAAAAATAATTAAAATAATATGTTGCTTATTTAAATTGCAAATAACACACATGTAATCCAAACAATTATGGCACGACAGGGACCGCAGTGAAAAATTAATAAGACTAAAATCATAATAAAAATGTATACAGAATCAGTATATTCTTATTATAATTAATCATAAATTATTCCACTAAAAATTTATGATTAAACTCCTTATTAATTTTAACTTTCCACAACATAATAAATTATGTTCCCCATGTTAAGATTACAGATAAAATAAATTACTGACAATTTATTTAAATAACAATTTTAATCTTTAAGATTGTCGTTCAACTTATTTCATGTGTCGGATTAAAAATCCAGCTGTAGGGTTTACACAATAAAACCTTATAAACTTAGTTAAAGTGCATCATCATTCTTTATACTAAGACATGGAGACCATTATTAATTAATATTTCACAAATACAAATTGCCTTTGCCCAATTCATCGAGTATTATTCTCCCAACAATTAAAACTCACTCTTTAATGAATTAAAGCACAAGACAATGTATATTTGCTCGTATTAACTAAATCAAGATTAAGAACATAAATCTTATTTCTAATGTCCTCAATAATATGTTTTAATAGTCAGTATAAAACAACCATTCTCAATTTGATCCAGTTAGATACATACAAAATGTACTAACACATATTCATATTATGCAAATCTCTAATTGAATACTATTAAATAATTATTCAATGAAAAACATCCAAAGACTATACTTGTTGGAACCCAATTTTGAAACCGGACCCCAACCGGAAAATGGAAAAGACAAAAGTGAAAACGGACGGAAACTTCCGGAAACAAAAAGCGAAGGTCGAACCCGAAAGTGGGCCGAAGCGAAAGCGGAAGTAAAAGCATAAGCGACATTGAAACGAAAACGGGAACGCAGAAGCGAAGCGAACGAAAACGGATTCAAAAGAACGAAGCACAGTAATTCGAATCGAATTCCAAACGAACTGAAACAAACTGAGTGGCAAGATTCCGACATCCGCGAAGAAAAACTTTTCGAAACAACGTCGCATTGGATACCCTAAGACTAACTTGGTCCAAACTAATCCGAAACCGGTATAATTTTT
>JANPWT010000245.1:34993495-35008679 GCA_024678245.1 Erythroxylum densum | reverse complement strand
CTCATTTTATTTCATTGTAATTATAAAATTACAAATTTACTTAAAATAAATATTCATACAATTATATAATAACCACTAACTTACTTATATCTACTCATATTACACTGCAAGGGCAATATTGTCATTCATACTGTTTTTTGGTTCTGTCCATCACAACCAAACACATTTCTGTCCTTGGGACGGGGATAATTTTATCTGTCCCGTCCACTACAACCAAACACCTAACTGTCTCCAGTTTCTGTGCTGTTCCTTCTCTTCTGTTCCGTCTTTTTCTGTCTCTGCCCCCTGAGGACTGCAACCAAACGCACCGTTAGATTGCGAGAGAGCGGGACACCATTTTGCGAGATCAAATTAGTGGTGAGGACTGTGGGGCCTCACGGTTTTTTGGGTTCTCTCAGTTGAAAGAAACCTAGCGACCTTTACTTTCTAACAGCGAAAGTAAAGTTGTTTTGTTTTGTTGCTGTCAAAGCGAAACATAAAAGGACCGTCTTTGTTGAGACGCTGTTCTAAAGTTTAATCTTTTCGGGTTTTTAGTTAAAAGGAATGAGGGAGTAGGTGGTGGGGGTGGTGCTGATTCAAAGGAATTGAATTAGAGAGTTAATGAGAGTTAAGAGTGAGGGAACATTCTGAGATTTGGCTTTTTGTTGGTAGAGGCATTGGTGGCTGTCAAAGATGAGAACCCAGCTCACCCTTTTGATGTGAAGTTTTTTTGGGGATTTGTTGGGTGGTTTTTGTGATATGTGGGGTTACTTCTTTTTGGGTTTTGTCCTGCAGGTAATAGTGCCTCTCATGCACTGAACGTTGTGTTTGTGTTGCATTCTGTTGTCTTGTGTTCTTGTCTGTTGCTGCGAGTTACCTCTTGCCATGCTTATATGATTCCCCTTTGCTACTTCAAAGTGATAAGAGGAAAAGGTGCTTGCTCTGTGACATTCTTCGGTGGATTCTAGATTGGAGGTGGAAGTATCGGAATTTCGATCCTCTTGTTTCCAACGCTGCCTTTCCGTAATAGATTTGACGAGCTTTTCATTCAAATATCGTCAGTTGATATCTTCTGCTTCACTTGAGCTGGTTTTCATTTCTCTTTTCCTTTTGCTTGTAGTTTCTTTTTTGTTTATTATGTTTTCGTTAGCGGAAGGCAAGACTCTTCACGGAACTCTCTCTGTTATTGTGATAGCATTCCTTTATCCTTTTTCGTGTTTCCTTGATAAGTTTATGATACCCGTTCTTATATTGGACGCGTTTCAGTTCCTGAAATTGGTGCTAGGAATAACAAATGGTGTGTGTTTCGTTCTCAAGCAGGTTATGAGTACTTGTTAAGAGGTGTTTCTTCTTTTGGTTGTTGAAGAGCAAAGAATGTTATGTACTGATTTCTACCTCATATCCTCGACTTCGATTCCTAGTATTTGCTGTTTAAACTCCAATTTCCTTTTCATTTCTGTTCTTTTAGAAAATAAAAAAGTTCATCTGTAATTCACATCCACTTATGGAACAATCTTGTCGGTAGTGGTGCTCTTCCTTTTGGAAACCTTCAAAGTTGATGCTTCTTGTCCACGCTTTTGGTGGTTTCTGAACTAATGGTAAGATATGATGTTGTCTCGTTGTAGGTGTTGCAGCTCACATTTGAAGGGAGAATAGCTTTTGTAAAAGAAAATTGGATTCTGGGGTTTGGTTGTTGACATTTTCTGTACCTGAAAAGAGTTTCTTGTTGGTGTGTTCCTATGCGATCCATTGGTAATAGAAACGCCAGGGAATGATAAATAAATGAATTAAGACGGTGGTGTCAGTTCTCAGCAAGTGGGGGGGCTTCTTCTCTCTTCACATTTTATATAAAATGTTTTGACAGAGTTTTAGGGAATGTCTCCATAGTTAACCTTCTCTCACCGGTCCTTGTACTCTGTTTACCAACATTGGAAGCAACAACTTCACTATAGTTTAGAAATCACACTACCGTCATTTACTCTTTTCCTCTACTCCGGCCTTGTTTTGTGGGCAAGGTTCGGTCATACTAAGAAAATGATCATAGTATTCTTCATTCATTCTTCTTCTGCTTGAGTCAAAGACGGTTATTCGTTGGTTGAACTTAGAAGTTGGATTGCTTTCTGGATTTGCCTATATCTTCCTGGATATATTATTTTATAGAAGTTTTGGAGTCAGGGAGTCTTGAACCAGGACCTGAAGGAGCTTACTTCTACTGGGCAAAATGAAGTTCATGAAACTTGGATCTAAGCCTGATTCGTTTCAGACTGATGGGGACAATATTAGGTGAGTTCGAGATCTATTCTCTGCTGGCTAGTGATTACATATAACTGTAAAATATATGATCGAATTAGATAGTCTTTTCCACAATTTTCCTTTTACTAGTTTTCTTGTTAAATTCTGTTCCCGATGTTTGTATTTCTAGATGTTTTCCTTTTCCATGTGTTAATGATGACTAACGACATTTCTGTTAATGGTGACAGTTTCGTTTAAAAATTTTTTTGATTGGCCTGTTCTTGTTAACACTTATGCCTCACTGTTATTTTTGTTGGAAGTGCTTTTTTCCGTCATACCTTGTAAACAGAGAATAGTATCAGATTTGGACAAGACCTTTTGTCTCCTGGCCGTTGGTATTCTCTTTGAAGTGTTTGAGGAAATGATTTGAGACTCTATTGCAACCAACATTTTAAAGTGTTGTTGTAGTAATTCTTTGCAGGAATATGGATTTGTTTGTGTAAAGGGTCTACTCTTCATTGGCAGTTTATTCTTTTGGGTACATTTTTTTTTTTTTATGAAGGGACAATCTGTATTCAGAAAACTCCTTTCATCATAGCATTGATAATTGATGGCACCTATCCAAGGTCCTGTACTGTGGCTGCTGAATTTTTGCTCATCTTGCTGCCATTTGAGATTAAAATCAGAAGTCTTACTTTTGTTGAATCTGGCATTACCATGAAGAGTTTGACGTTTCCAATTACCCTTGCTCGGGTCTCTTTATGGGGAATAAACCTCCTTTGGATTATTTTTTTAATACCTTTTTCAAATGATATTCACATTTTATGCCCCAGTGATATACCTTGTTGTACCTATTCCCTGGGGGGCAGTTTGATATTTACTCATGGCTATATGGTGTATTGCTTGAAATGTTATTGATTAGCTATGAATAGACCTTGAATAGGGTAGTCTGGTAACGTCTAGTAAAATTTGCCGATTCTCCTGAAGTAAATCAACAGTTGTTCTTAGCTTATCTGAGAAAGTTAACAAATAAAAAAATGATAGGCTTTTCTGGAACATTTAACTTAATTAAATAATCAACATTTTGATCTATTAATTGTATGTCAACTTTTTCTTTCTGTTTCCTTACCTTAAAAGTGAACTGAACTATACTAGCTTCAACGGAAATATAATTTGTGGCTTTTTTCAGGTATGTGGAAACTGAGTTGGCAACTGACGTGGTTGTTAATGTTGGTGATGTGAAGTTCTGTTTGCATAAGGTACGAAGTCCATGCTTAGACCTGATGCAGTAATGCTGACCAATAGCATAGTTCACACAGATTGTATGAGGAAAGTAAATGGTTTATATCCTATTGGTGTTTTGGATAAGTACCCTTGATTTCAGAATTCGGTTACTTGGTTTGAAGTCAGTGAGTTGCTCTCCAGTGGTTTGGTGATAGATTTTAGGAAACCACTTATAGTTCTAAGAATTTTAGGGTTGCCTTCTATTTTTTCTTGATGAGTACCCTAATACCTACTTTACTAGTCAAATTAACCTTGTTATTTAAGTACTTTGTGAGTGCATATAGGTAGATGTGTGTTTATTACATGTAACACTGATAATCTAATTTGAGAATCATTTTGTAGTTTCCACTGTTGTCCAAAAGTTCACGTTTTCAGAAGCTGGTAGCAACTAAAAGTGATGAGAACAATGATGAAATTAACATCCAGGATATTCCTGGTGGACCTTCTGCGTTTGAGATATGTGCAAAATTTTGTTATGGGATGACGGTTACTCTCAATGCATATAATGTGGTCGCAGCACGGTGTGCAGCAGAATATCTTGAAATGTCTGAAACTGTTGACAAAGGAAACCTGATCTACAAGATTGAAGTGTTCCTCAATTCTAGCGTTCTCCGTGGTTGGAAAGATTCAATTATTGTCCTTCAGACCACAAAGTCTCTTCTTCCATGGTCAGAAGAATTAAAACTGATCAGTCGCTGCCTTGATTCCATAGCCTCAAAGGCTTGCATTGATACTTCCATGGTTGAGTGGTCATACACCTATAACAGGAAAAAGTTGCCATCAGAGAATGGAAAAGATCCCCTTTGGAATGGTGTACGGAAATCTCAAATGGTTCCCAAAGACTGGTGGGTAGAAGATCTCTGTGAGCTGCAGGTAGATTTATATAAGAGAGTGATTACAACAATAAAAGCAAAAGAAAGACTTTCTGGTGATGTAATTGGAGAAGCATTGAATGCATATGCGTTGAGAAGATTGCCAGGTTTTAGCAAGGGTATTGTACAGAGTGGTGACATCCTTAAGTATAGATCACTATTAGAAACCATATTGTGGCTACTGCCTGCCGAGAAAGTCAGTGTTCGTTGCAGTTTTATGCTTAAGTTGTTAAAGGCCTCAATGTTGTTAGAATGTGGTGAAAGGGAAAGATTTGAACTCATGAGAAGAATTGGCCAACAGCTTGAAGAGGCTACAGTTGCTGATCTTTTGATTCGGGCTCCAGCCGGCGAGATGACAATTTATGATGTTAATATAGTGCAAAATCTGGTCAAGGAGTTTGTGACACATGAACGGAGTGCTCAGACTGCCCTTCCCTCAGAAAATGAATTTCTGGAGAGTAAAAACCCAAAATTTGGATCCTGTTCTCCAAAGGTCAAGGTTGCTAAGCTGGTAGAAGGCTATCTTACTGAAATTGCACGAGATCCAAATTTACCTGTCTCAATGTTCGTGAGTCTTGCTGAGATGATTTCAAGTTTCCAAAGACCGTCACATGATGGTCTTTACCGTGCCATTGATATGTATCTTAAGGTGACGTCTTTTAACAACATGATTTTGTGAAATCTTGATTTTAGGCATGGCAAGATGCTGTATTACTCGGAGAAACTAGTTGTATCTTGATTTTTTAGATTAAGACATGTATCCTTCGATCCTATGGTGCTTTCGTTAAAGTTTTGACTACATTGCCATCCTCTGTTCCTGATGCAATTATACTTACAAAGTTGGAGATGCATTGAATTGTTCTTACCTAAGTAATATAATTTCTTTGTTTTCATTTATAGTCCTATTGACTTTTACAAATTATGATTCAAGTTCACAACTTATTTAGGTCTGGAGTTGTTACTTCTGTTTTTTGGTCTCTATACCATATCTAACTGAATGTTATTTTTGGTACAGGAACATGCTGAGATAAGCAAGAGCGAGAGGAAGAGAATATGCAGATTGATGGACTGCCGGAAATTGTCAGTGGATGCCTGCATGCATGCAGTGCAAAACGAGAGACTACCTTTGCGAGTGGTTATGCAAATCCTCTTCTTTGAGCAAGTTAGGCAAGCAACATCATCTGTTAGCAACAGCATACCAGAAGTACCTGGACCAATTAGGACCTTGCTTCCCGGTGGCTCTCATGGAAGCTCAAGGTCCACCACAACAAACACAGAAGAGGATTGGGATGCAATGCCAACGGCCGAAGATATCAAGGCTTTGAAAGAGGAACTTGCAACTTTACGTATAGGAAGAAATGGGAATGACGGAGCAAGAACCGAAGCTGAAAGAGTTGTTGCCACTAACATGAAAGGTTTAGAGTCATGTCAAAGCTATTTTCAAAGTCCTTCTTGAGCAAAGAGAGAACTGGTGAGATTAGTAGCTCTGACACATCGGAGAGTCCGAGTCGCGGCTCTGCTGCCGCTGAGGAGACGAAATCTACCCTGTCGAGAAGCAGAAGACATATTGTATCTTAAGTCATAAGCACGGTTGGGCATGCTCTTTTGGAATTTGTAATATGATACCACGAAATTGGCCTTAGAATAGTAGAAGTCGCTGACTTGTTCCTAGCTGATCATCTACTGTTAGTTTTTTCACGCAGAAGAGTGGCATGGAGACTGATCTCTTTGAAATGTTCATGTCAAGTTTTGGCTCCATGCAAAAATGGAATGCTTAACGTGGCCTTGTTAATGTTTCTATATTAGAGATTGATTCCTAATTACCAAAGCCTTCGAAGCAAGAAGCAAGCTGTGTTAGAGAATATATAAAACTAATTTAGTTGGTCTTGCACAACAGCTTAAGTTATTATGATGAAATGGTCGCTTAATATGGTATCAGATTGTCAATAACCGTTTTCATTCACCATCTTCTTCCTTCTCTTTTTTGTTTTTCACCATGGCCAACACTACTGCAACTCCTTCCTCTAAGGCCCGTCTGATGATCTGAACACAATCTACTCTGTAAATGGATAAGCCCAATAAAAAGCACTGTTGCATGAACAGTTTTGTGGATTCGATCATCAAAAACAACCCCAACCCATGAATCAAGTGAAGACCTTTCTCTCAGAAATCAGAACTCCCAGTTGGCTCTAAGAAACGTGTCAGGTTCCTGATTCTCTAACCAAAGTTTAATATATTTTGCTAACTAACTTGATATTTTGTCACTAATTCATGAAATTAATAAATAATTAAACCCCAATTGCTTTCATCGTACTTTTAACTTACACGCGCATGAAGCTAAAGTTGACCACCCAACACTTCTGAATCAGATTTGACTGGATAGGTTTCAGTTGATGTTAGTTAAATGATAATATCGAAGTGGAGGACATGGTGGTAGACTTGGCAGATTTTTAGGCGTTCAAGTCATACAAAGATACGACTTTAGACTGCAAACGAAGGTGAAGAACCACCTTCTCTTGACCTAACCCCATGAAAGAATAAGGAAGACCTCAGATTTGACCCATTTTAATATTCAACTTGGATAGATATGCTTCTGATTTGGGTGTAAAGTGCATTAGTCAATGGGATTTCCTAACCCTTTTTCTTCTAACTTCAGAAGAATAGAAAAGCAGCGCCAGTGTCTCGAGATAGGGAATAATCAAAGTAAAGCCACCTAACGTCATTAATGCTTACACCACATTCACAATATCTCGAGATAGGGAATGAAAATTTAATCTCAAAACGATTTGAATCAAATTTGGGTTACTAAAGTCATGGTGTTGAAAGAGTTGGCGATCAAGATCTTAGGAAGCAGGCAATACATAACACAGATTGGAATTCTGATAAAACCATACTTGACTTCCAAAGAAGATGCCGACCATACTTGACTGTACTTTACAAAGCATAAGTCTCTTCCACCATTTGCTTTACCTAAACCACTGCCATTCATAGTTTGAGGTGAGAATAAAGAACTCCGAGAACAAAAAGATGATATCTGCATTCAAGATAAGCTTTGTTCGTGACCTTTTCTGGTCTGAAGCACCTCTCTTTAGGAGACATCTTTGCCCCAGATTTATTAAATAAATCCTTGTTTGACATGAATAGTCGCAGTCACTTGGTCAAATCATGCCTAATATTTTCCCTGCTCCTAAGTCCTAACTTAGTCAAACACTTCCTAGAGCCCCTTAAAAAGTGTTACAATTATTACTCCAATCCCATTATTTTTTTAGTTAGATTGGTGGTCGATACTTAAGACATGTTACGAGGAATGCGATGTGTTTACCAAAAGACAAAAAGTGGGTCAAGTTGAAAGCTTCCCCAGTTTCAATTTACCGACCACATTATCTTTAGATGACCATACTAAAAATTCTTGTCTATTAATGAACTGCATGCACTGCTACGAATGGTATAGTAAACTTCAATCATTGCTAAGTTGGCCACGGATAGCCTCAGATATTCACCAAACTATACAATTAATTGGATATGCATGAGTTTCATTCAAATAGTATCAAATTGTCAGTTAAAATTGAATAAAATTAAAATTTTAAAAAAATAATTTAAAATTTTGTTTTTATTTATTAAAAGTTTAAAAAAATTATTAAATAAAAATTAATTAATTTATAAAAACTAATATATTAATTAAAAATAAAATTAATTAAATTAAATATAATCAAAATATTAATAATCAAAGTTAGCAGTTTAAACTTCAAACACAACAATAATACAATCCCATCTCTGCAATTAGATGTTCTGGTTTCACAAAAATCTACGGGAAGTGATCTTCTGACTCATTATTTTTATTTTAATTCTGTCCCAACTTATTTCAATCATTTATTTATATGGGTCATTACTCCTGTTTCAACTCCTCTCAACTTTTTATTTATGTTGATGATATAAATGAATGGTTGAGATGGGTTGAGAGAGATAAGTTAGGAAGGAGTTGAAATATGGGTAATGAGCCATAAGATTTGAGGGAAAATTCTTCAACGATGATACTCAATCCATTTATTTTCTGTCTTTGTTATAATATTTAGTTAAGGTTTTTAATAATATAATTAATAACTCAAATTTTATTAAAACTGAATTAATAAATAATAAATAAATCAAAATACTTTAAGATCATTCTGAAAATAAAAAATTCAAGATAATAATTTTTACAATTAAATAATTTAAGCGAATTTGAGCCAATTCTGGTGAGAGTGAGATTGACTTTTGGAGGTGAAAGAGAACAGCTGGTTATCACTGAGTGAAAAATACTTGTCAGAGGTCAGAATCTCCGGAGCAGAGCATTCACAAGACCAAATCCATGTCACTCATGACTCCTATGATCTTTCACCACTGCAAAAATCCCCGTGAAGGATTGCATGTCAATTCACACATATTTGATCTCCTTTCGTGCGAATTGAACTATGACTAACCAAGTAACCATACCGCCCTCAAGAAGTGTGATATGATGATTGAAAGCGAAGCTTAATTTTAGTTAGATCTTAGGTTTAATTTTATGTTAATCCCTTTTATAAGAGTTTGGGATAGCTAAAGTTTTATCTGTAGATAAAAAATTAGTTGAACCTTCAATAATGAGGTGCGTCCGCTTGGTCTATTTGTAAGGTAATGCATCAATTGAATCTTCAAAAAGATGCACCTGTTTGACCCGTCTATGAGATTTCCTCGAATCTTAAAAAAAAAAAAAGTAACCATACCATAAGCTCTGGTAACTAATGGCTTGGGGTTGGTTCTAAACCCACGTGTCTTAAACGAAAAGAACAGGTAGGCTACCCCCAATTTGGCTTTATTGTATAATGGGTTTTTGAAAGATGTCACTGCTCGAGGTCCATAGGTTCCAAACCAAAGAGACCAAAACTAAGGATATAAAAAAAGAAGATTGAGACCCTGTGGAGGAAAAGGACAGGAGCAAAATACCTCAACACCCTCTACTACATTTCACTCTCCCACTAAATAAGTACTTTCTAAAGAGCTTGTAACACAGCCAAATCTCCAGTCAATTTCTATCATTATTATTAAATCCATGCCCACAAATAAAGAATCCTCCAACTTGATCCACATAAAGCAACTCCTTCCTGAAAATTTTATTCCATCTTGAAAGACTTCTTTGAAATCTTTCTCAAAGGACATTTGTGGTCCAATTCTCACTTAATCTCTTCAAATCGCATATTATTAGGTCTTTTCAAATTCCGTGTATTACTAAACCTTCTCATATCCCTCCCGCATATTTCTTATATTATTAAATCTTTTCAAATTTTGTATATTATTAGATCTTCTCATATCCCGCTACTTGTTATTGTTAATTAGAGAGTTTCATTCAATATGATGACTCCTTATGTGAATTAGACACTAAGCTACTTTTTTAAAGAATTAAGTGAACCATGATTTACCTCCCTACTTCTCTGTCCGGTTGGAGTACAGGGGCGTCTAGAGTAGGCGATTCTAAGTTAATTGAGCATCAAAAGATGTTGAATATATAAGCGATATGCATATATATAAATTTCAAAGGAGAGGATATTCTGATTCACCAAATGACGACTTCTCATCTCAACCATGCGAACCGTTTAAGAGAGCTTGGAATATAAGGAAAAGTTGAGCTAAAAAAAGGGATGAAGACCATGCCCGCATTGAAAACTAAGGCTATGTTTGGGTAAGAGAGGATCTAAAAAGCCACATCCATTTACAAAAAGTTGGAGAAATGAACCAAAGTGGGGGGATATTCCCATAAGTGACAAAAGCCCATATCTTCTCATTCCTCTTTTTCCACCATCCCAAAATCCTCCATTAGTTGAGAACTAAGACAGACCCCAAAATAGAATAGGATAGGCACCTTTCTTTCTTTTACTTCCTACTGTTATAGTCTTTCCTCTCTTCTTATGGCTATTTGCTAGTAACTAGTACAAGAATAAATATTAAAACTCTCTAGGGTCGACAAAAATGGACGAGTCAGGGGGTGATTTGGTCCAGTCACCGACAGACCCGTCACTGTAGTCCTCCCCCAGCCTCTTGATGCACCACAAGTCCTCGGCGCACGATAGCATTTTCCAGTGGGGAATTGCTAACCTCAGCGGTTCGCGACTTGACACCTCCGTAGCCACCACCCCACAGCCACGTTTCTTGGCCAAGTTGTGCGCGTGCGCACACAATGCCCTCATCATTTTCACCGCTTGTGGTCCTTCGCCTCCCAAACCGTACATGAAATGAAGCCCAAACGGCTTGAACACGTCGGGCACCGACGGTAGCCTCAGAAACGGCAGCGCCTTGTCCACCATTCTCGTCGTTTTGACGAAAGTCCGCTTCATGCGCGACGCGCCACGTACCTCGAGCATAAACACGTCCTTACAGTTCCACACACTCAGTACGGCCCACGACTCTGGCGGGTTGGCCAAGAACCCAGCGGACCCAGACCACGACCCGGGCCCATACCTGCCACGTGGCACAGCCAGAAATGTCCCCAGGCTGAGCTTGTTATTGAGAACCGAGTCAATGTCGCGCGGAAAGAACTCGGTGGTGGCGAAGCGACGACGGTACAGTAGCACGGCGTCGTGCGGGGCAAGTTCGATGATCGTTACCCGTTTTGAAACGGCGACTCTGTGAGCAAAAACGGGGTTGACCAGGATTGAAGGAGTACGGAACTTGGAGTACCCGCATTTGTCGGTGAATAGCTTAACGGAAGCTTGGTTGTCGTTTTCAGTTGCCAGGTAGGAATATTCAGCGCCGTTTTGGCGAAACCACTCCTCGATCTCTCTTACTAGCTTCAGGCCTATTCCCATTCTCCTGATTACAAAAGATAACAGATTTAATAAAGGGTGAAAAAAAACCCGAATTATATATTAAAAAATGGTACAAAGTACCAATATTAAATATGGTTGAAATGAGTTAAGAAGGGTTTAATGATTATTCTTATGATTACAACTCGCCAATGATTGCGAAAGAGTGGTAAGCACTCACCGGTGAGAAGGGGAGATACGGAGGCCTAAGATGTAAGCAGCTTTGGTGTAAACAGGAAGAGGGGCTTTGTGATAGTTGGAAGTGTTGGTTTTCACATTGCGACAGAGCTTTTTCCCGCATGTAACGGTTTTGATGCAACCTCTTACCATACCCACTATTTCTCCACCCAACTCAGCCACCTATGTTCAATACCAATCACACATATGAAACTTGGGTCAGGCTCCGACATGTATGCTTTCTTAGATTTTAATGTAAATGAAGAACAGAACAACCTTGTTTAAGTGATAAGAAAAAGAAAAGATTAAAAGGGGTGGTGTAGAAATTTATATACAGAGGACAGAAGAGGACAAGTTAGTGTGTTTTGAGGGTCTGTACCAGCATGAGAAAAGCAGGAGAGTGGCGGACCCTGCAAATTGGGTCACCCAAGAGGTCGGTGAAGAGAGAGAGCTTCCCACTGGGACCGACTTCACACCTTCTCTCCACTTCTTCCACACCCACTCGGTCTTTTCTTGGATCAAACTCTCTCACCACTATCAGTCCTCCTGTTGTTGATGACGACGACGATGATGATGACGACGATGACGACGACGATGAAGTTGATGATGATCGCTCTACCGCCATATTATTACCGTAATTTTAACAATATGTGCTTAACAGTTATATAAGAACCACCTCCAGCAACACAAATGTACCCAGATGATTCAAGTTCCCTAATAAAGATCAAATCTTTAAGCAGGTTTGGAGATAGCCCACGAAGCAGGAAGACGGTAAAAAGATGTCTTAACGTGCGAAAGAAGAAAGAAGCCAATAGATGGCCTATATGGGAAAACTTTGGAATTAGAGAAATCAGAGAAAAAAAGATAAGATCTTTGATCAGTTCTTCTCACATAATCATCACGATAACTCCACAACAGACGCCTAATATACGTGTATACCAAGAACAACAAGGAACAAAAACCCAGAAGAAGAGGAGAAGAGTAACAGCGACGTCTACGAAGCTAAAGAGTTGCCTCTGTACTCAGTTCTGTATGGAGGAGTTGATTTTGATGCTTTGCTCAGTTAGTGAGTGATTCATCATTGCAGAGGTACAAGTGCTCTTGTGGTGCCTCTCTATATATATATATACTTGCAGACTTGGTGACTTTTCTCTTTTAATACATTTTTCTGGTTTCAATTTCATATCTTTATCTTTCTTTTTTAAAATTCAGTGGCCTTTTGAAGTTCCAATCTCTTCTTCTCTCTTTACACTTAACCTTTTCTCTATATAAAAGCTAGTAGTAACGAATACTGTACATTCCACTTAATCAGTTATGGTAAATGATTACTATATTAAAACGGGAATACAAAAGGAGTTAGAGAAAATTAAATGAACAAGGAACGGAAAATCTTAACTGAGGATATTAAAAGGATCCTAAAAGAGAAAATGGCGGCTGCGGCTGCGCAGTGTCGTGGATGTCGTTTCTCTCTCTCAGTTTTAATCATTAATTTCTGTGAAAGGAGGCGTTGCCATCATGACCCCATTCGTAATCATTACCTTTTTACTCCCTCTCTCCGGTTCTTTTTTTTTTTTCTCCCCGCAATTCACATCCATTCATCATTATAATCATCCCCAATATCATAACTCCATCATTCATGATCATCGTCACTGTTTTTACTTTGTTAACGCTACTGCTCCACCAACTCTTACAAGCATTCCTAAGTACTAGGAGGTATATCTTCAATGCACATTGAATAAGCAATTTAATTAAGACATCTTGGTTGCCTATCATGTGTTTGAGGCGGATCTCAATTATGAGAAGATATCTTTAAGTCATTCTACACTCAGATTAATTCTCGCTCGAATCAAGTAGGTCTCTTGCGGGAGACAAAACTTTGATCTCAAATTTTAAACAGCTACATACATAAGGGGATGTATAAACTAAAAAAGGCCTCGTTGAAATTTTAATAAAGTCTTATTCGTATAAATAGAGTGACCTTTTTTCTGGTGGTTGATAATGAAACGAGCCAGCAAAAAAACATTAAGATTTTAAAGATCAATGCAACAATTGTCGTAAAATACAGTTATAACTCAACAGTTACTCGAAATGCTCTCCTCGTGTGAGAAAACCATACGTTATTTGTATTATTCAAAAACCCCGTCCATATCAGTGTTGAAGATTTCTTGGTTGACTACCAACCAAATCACCAGGCTCGACCTTAAATTAGGCCAGGTTAGGCACCTGCCTAGGATTCACTTTGATGAAAAAAATATATATTTTATCTCTTTTCATTTTTTTTACAAGAATCTACTTTTAACTCTCATAAACAACAAAAAAAAAGCAAATTATGAACTTTTTTTTTACTTTACCTAAGACATAAAATATTAGGAACGGGCCTACAAACTACTTAGGTATCAGGTCCAATATGAATAGGTTCATATAATAATTAAAAAAAATGAACATCGTGAAAATACATCTCATATTCAAGAAAACAAATGAACAATTTTTGAGTTTTTTTTTAAGATCTTGTCTACCTAATTAAATTTGTATCTATCTAGAATAGAAAGAGTAAATATTCGCCTACGAAAAGTTACTGGATTACTAAACTTTAAGTAGTTATTATACCATTAAGTAAAATTATAACATTTCGATAACCATATCATAAAATAAATAATAGTAAATAAAGTAAATAAAAAGTTATGACAACATTATGTTATGAAAAAAATGGGTGACTAAAAATAATTAGCCTAAATATTAATATATAATAAACATCTAATTATCTCTAATTATATTCTATCTAAATATATATAAATATTATAAGATTAATTAAAAAAACCTCAAACTTTGTTCACTTTTGTAATTATAACTCAAACTTTTAAAAGTGAAAATTAAATATTCTAACTTTCAATTTTCTGCTTATCCGATTAAATATATCTTCATCCACTCATGAATCATGCGTGTGTAGATTGTCTTTTAAAGGTTTCTTTTATGCATACTTTTCGTGTCACCCCACCTAGAAAGATTGCTTTTCTGCTTATCCGATTGAGAAATGGTGTTTGTAACTAATCCCTCGTGTGGCCTAGCTGGTGGGAGCTTCAGAAGGAGAAATACAACAAACTTAAACTACTAGTCGGCAAAAAGTTACAACTGATATATCCTTTATTAGGATAGAAAAGTAATTTATTGGTAGATTTTGATACTAATAGATGTCTAAGGTCTAAAATCCTGGCATAGTTTGCTAGTCAATCTGCGGATCTATTTAATTTCTACGGGAATGATCTTAAATTTCAGAAATTAAGTCACTCTTCTTATTTGTTTAAATACCACAAAAATTAGGTCGTGAATATATCAGTCGGCCTTATCTTAATAAACACCAATTTTTATTAGAAAAGGCTAACATGTATCGATTAAAGACATAAAGCCTTTGTTGAATTTAAAATCCTAAAAATGTATATTTACCTTTCAATAAAATTTAAAATTGTTTCTTTTTATGCAAAAATATAATATTTATAAATTTTGATTTTAAAATAAATTGTTTCTTTCTCCTTAAACATCAAAAATAAATTAAACATGGTTATGATTTAACATCTTCTCGTGATATTTTATTACTAATTAGAGATAAGATTGCATATACTGAACCTTTTCGAATCTTGCATTTAGTGAAATTTTTATTGAAACGATGTTATTGTTGTTTTTATATTTTTTGTGACATTTTAATTTTTTAGTTAAGGGTGTATTCAATATTTATGTCGTAAACATAAAACATAAAGATAGGTTAATATGTTAGAAGTATTAATATTTTAAAAATCGTACAAGAAATTAAACTAATAATATAAGAAATTTAAT
>JANPWT010000245.1:34888640-34898817 GCA_024678245.1 Erythroxylum densum | reverse complement strand
GTTACATGGCCATGGACGGATCCATATTAGAGACAAGTGCTCCCTAAAAAATTTTATATAAAAATTATTATTTTAAGTTTTGATCACATAAAAAAAAAATTTTGTTCCTATTAAAATTTTTTTCTCATGAAAAATAAAATTTTGTCCCTACTTAAAAAAATTTCTAGATCGGTCAATGCTGAAGAGCTTATAAGAAGCACTTCAATAAACAGGTTTCTTGAGTCTTGCTTTACCGCTGCTTGAAGGCTAAGTGTTAAAAATGTAAAATAAAATGATATTTTTAAATTTTAAATTAAAAAATTAATTAGATTTGATTTGATTCAATTGGGCTCGAATATATCAGACCTAAACTCGAATATAAATTTTTGAACATGACCTAACCCTAACCAACCATTAACGCCACTTCCCTTCTTTGATTTTAATTTTCCTTTTTGCACTAGGACTCTTTCATTTCTTTTGTTAAAGCCACAAATTCTCATGAGATACCAACTTCTACTTATGATCAAATTGTATAATTACATCCATGGTGAAGACATTTAATACTTTTTTTTAAATACCAATGAACTTGCAACTGTGGGTGATGATGTATCGGATCGAACTAAGCCTAGAATTCAACTGAGCTTTCAAACTTTTATTCAAGTTTTGGTTTAAAAATCTTAGAGTTCAAATTCAGCACTCAGAATTTAAATTTTAAAATTTCTTTATTTAGTCTTAACTTTGATTGAAATTGAATCAAATCAAATTTTATACGTTGATTTTGAAGATTAGACTCTTTTGTCACTCTAACCCGTAGTCTTCATCCTTCAAGTTCTTATTGGATTCATTAAAAGTGATATTGAATTTTATGAAATTATAATTATTACATATTTGATGGTCTAGTTCAATAATTAAGTTTTCATATTTTTCTACCATACTAAATCTTGTTTGTTTTAAATTACCAAGGTAGAAGTGCAATTTCTAACAATTATAAGTTTATACGATAAATTAACTAACCTTTTTTCCAATGAAAATTAACTAACAACTTAAAAACGCAATGGAATTCAACAATTCCATTTGAACTAAAATTGGAAGTTTCAAAGTCCAGTTTGCAATGAATATGGTCAGCTACTACTTTGCCAGAGATATGTTCAAGAAATGGGTGATCTTACATCAACATTAAGGTAATTCTATACTTCCCTACAACCCAATCTTATATCATTTGTATTTTTATCTTAATTAATAATTCTTTTAGTACATGAAGTTTGATGACCTTGAACATATTAAAGTGGCATAACTTAATAAGAATGAGATATTCTAATTATTATGACTGCCATTACTTTTCATATGAATGGAACCCAAAATTACTTTTTAAGTATGTTGAGTAAATTGTCGAATACGTGTAATAGTTTTCAAGTTATATGTGTTTCATTAAGTTACTTGGACGAACCATCGATTCAGAATCAATTAATGAAGTCAATCTAATTAACATTTGTAAGTTCAACGAGTCCTGAATTCTGATCTATCATCCTCTAAGTCAGCAAGATCCAATCTTATATCATTTACTTTTTATCTTAATTACCAATTATTTTAGTATTATGAAATTTGATGACTTTGGATAGATCAAAGTGGCATGAATTATAAGAATGAAATATTTATAATTGTAATGACTATTTTTTAAGGGTAAAAGGCACCCTTATGATTTCAAAAGTTTTAAAATCTTTAAAATTCTCCAAATAAAATCGTAGTTTTTAATTTTTCATAAAACTGCTTCTTTTAGACTATAATTAAAAAAATAATGATAAAATATACGTGGTATGGATATCATATATGAACTAATCAAATGACATTGATATGAGAATCTAACTAGGATCTTAAACCCGAATCGAGTTCATTAAACTTGACCTAAATTAATAATTTAAGATAATTATAATAAATTATTAAATTAAGTTAATTTTAATTAGTTTGGTTCAAATTTAGTTATCATCATTTAAGTAACATTTGATTAGTTCATGTATGATATTCATGTCTCATTTATTTCATTGTTATTTTTTTAACGAAGTTTAAGAGAAGGATTTTTATGGAAATTTGAAAAACACAAGTTCCTTCAAAAAAATTTAATGATTTAAGGGTTTTCTAAAGTTTCTTAAACCGTATAAGAGCTTTACATCTTATTCCTTTTTTTTATATCAGTGGAACCTATAGTTACTATTTTTTTAGTGCGCATTAAGTGAATCTTCAAATGTATACAGTGATTTCAAATTATATAGGTTGATTTATGCCCTATAACTAATCAATTAGTTGTATTTTAGTAACATAATTATTTAAAGACATTATTTATTATATATATATTTAGATGCATATTTTAAAGTTAATGAGATAAATGTACATTACAAATAAAATTATAATGAGATTTATATTATATTTATATGTTATCTCTAAATTGTTCCTAATCATTATTCTAATGAAACTACACATTAATATATTGTAAAAGGATTAATACATGTTGTATTTTTTCCTTATAAAAGAAGTAGTCATTCTTATAAACTAAAGTATAAAGATACTCAAACAAATATATAGGTGTTTGTTAAAGAATAAGTTTACTGAACTAACTCCATATGTGAAATCTATTTAGAACATGACTTGTATATTTATAGATATTTTTATTATGATGATTGTATAAGTGATCATTCAGCTTAAGACCTTCAAAGTATCTCATACAGGGATTGACAAGCTTTGTTACTTCTTATAACGTATTCTAGTCAAGGTAGCTTAGTTGGTAGCTATTAGATATAACATGAACAATATAGAGGTAATTGAGTGATTGACATTCATTATCCTAAAGTGATTAGGGATAATGTTTTGTTGTTTTTTATTAGTATTGATTTAACAACTTTGGCCAAGATGGAATGGTAATTTGAAAATAGTTTTCATATGTAATTAATAGAATCAATTACTAATAATAGAGAACTAACATTATAACAATCAAATAAAATAGAAATTAGTTTTATGCTCTAATTGGATTGTATGACAAAGGAATTAAATTATACGAAAAGATTATGCATAAAAAATTAATCATAATTATTTTGATATTCTTAATATTTGAGTAATCATAATGCGTTGCTAGACTCCAATCTTAATATTTGGATATAAACTATTTAATTAGAGAATTAAAGATAAATTAAACTCGTTTAATTTATCTAATCTTAATTATAATTTAGGATTATGATTTATATTTGTTGCCAAACATATATAGAAATATATTAGGTCCTACATAAAAATAGTTGATAAGAGAAAAAAGGTAATTTAATCAAGTTAGACTCGATCTTAAAGTTTAAAAAACCTTAAATATCAAATATGAAATATTTAATAACTAAGGACCAATATAAGATATTGAATCTTATTTAGACCTAATTGGTAATTATAATTAAAGTTTAATTGAAATTAGTAATTTATTTCAATTAAGTTACTAAAAGGTCCAAACCCTATTGTAAATGGGCTTAGGCTTTAAAGGAGGTAACACTTCTTGCTTACGCTCTCTACACCATATATAGAGTTCTCTCTGCATGTTCATATGACTGCTACGGAAGTTGTACTGAACCAATTTCTAAATAGTTTGAGGGAAACGACAAGAAAGGGATCGAGTTTTATCATAAGGTACAAATTATTATTGATGCTTTATTATTTTTATACGTTAATTATATTATAGGATTTTAAAGTGATCTTGACTTATGGAAAATCAAACAAAAATATTTCATATTTAGTCTCCTATCTATATAATCAGATGCTATTCCAATTTCTCAATGGTATGTGTTGGACCCCGAAATTTTTTTTTCAATTTGTATCCATTTATTTGTTTAATTATTTATGTTTTGTTTGCTGTTTATTTATTTATTTTTAAAATTGAGTTAAAGTATTAGATTATGGCCTAAGTTAAGTAGTCTTTGGATTAAATGAAGGAGGGTAGAATTGGAAGAACTAAGTGAGTGAAGGGCAAAATGGGAAAAAAGAAGAATAAAATGTGTCTTGGCTTAGAAGAAGAAGAGAAGTGTTGTGAGTGTGACGGGAGAAGAGAAGAAAACCGAAGAGGGAGAAGAAGAGAGGGAAATTGTGGGAGGCTTTGAAGGAAGAAGAAAGAAGAAAAAAAAGAGAAATCAACTTGTTAGAGGTAAGTTATCATCTTTCTTCTTACTTAGATACAAAAAGAGGATTAGAGATCTTAAAGAGTTTGAAGCTAAACAAGTAAGTATAAGCATTATCCCTTCTTGATTGTTGGATTAACCATATTTAATGATAATTAGAAGTGAAAATGAAGTTGAATGTGTGTAGGAAGTTGTTGATGAATGGTATATGAACATGTTTTATTCTTTTAAGGTTAATGATCAAAGATACATAATGATGTATTTGTGAATGATTTTGGGTTGAAATGGAGTTGAAAATGAAGTAGAGGAGATGGTTTAGGTTTAAGATGGGTTATATGTGAAAGGTCGGAAGTAAATATGGAAAATGAAACATGTTTTGAGTATACTTCTGTCAAAGTTCACCACGGCCAACTCTTCTTGATTCACTACGGCCAACTTGAAGGATGAAGTTCACCGCGGCCAACTCGGGAGTTCACTACGGAGAACTTGTAAGATTTCACGCGAACTTTTCCGCGGCGAACTTTCCAGCATAGAACATGCTTCGGTATTTTGAGCATAACTTTTTTTATAGCTATCCAAATGGAGTGATTTTTCATTTATAGTAAACTAGAGACATAGAGCTACAAGTTTTTATGAGAAATCAAGTTTTAATTCATTCTTTAAGTATCCCAAGTTTTGTAAGGAACTTGAGAATAGAATATTGTTTCAATATAAGGACAGTCCCAACATGTTTAGATTATAACTTTCAGATTAATGAACCAAATTGAATGATTAAGGTGTCATGACAAACTTAAGACAAGGGGAACATATTTCTAGAAGAAAGTGTTCTCAAATTTCTTCATATATCTGATCATAACGATTATGGAACAATTGATCCGAAAGTTTAGATTTTGAAAGGATTATAGTTCAATTTTAGCATTTTTTTATTTTGAAGCCTTATGAATTTCCTTTGAATGTTGTTTGAATGAGAACTTGGTTTATTATAGGAAACCAAGCAAACTTGATCCAAGAGCAAGAGGAAAGGTAATCTTGAGTTGGATTTTGCAATCGAAATTAGGTTGGTAATATATTTATAGTTATTGTATAATTGGGCAAATTCTTGCCTATGTATGTATATGTTGATTTGCTTAAACTTGATTTTCTTGATATTAAAATCGTTGTGAATGTTTGAAAATGCATTGTGATTTATGAATTGTGATCAAGTTATGCCATTGAAACATGTCATGGCTTTTTGTAAGAATGAAAAGATGAGAAAGCATGAAAGTATGAGCATATGATAAAATGATTTGAGCATGATCATGTGCTTTTGTTTGGGCAAGAGTAGAACCATTCCGTTTGTCATGTGCACATTGACAAGAGCCTTCTCCCGATTTCCTGCTTGTGACATATGAGCTCCGAAAATGGACTCATTCTATTCATGGTGTAAACTTCGGTTTCTCCATTCTGTTTCTATGGAACCCTCGAGCCATTTGTTTGTGCATTGCATCATTAAATTTTCAAGTATGATGTATTTACGTGCTATGCATAATGCTTAAAACCTATGTTATGAGTTATGTGATGACTTGCCTAATTTTGAGTTCTTGAGCTAAATTGAGAATGCCTAAATTGTTTGACACATGTATATATACATATGTTTAAATTTGTGGCAAATTGCCGATGGTTATAAATATATTAGCCACTGAGTTGTATAGTTTAACCCATTATTTTCCCTCTTCAGGTGCGGAACAAGACGACAGTTGATCCTTACAAGGCATTGAAAACTCCACGATAGTTAGAGACTTTTGTACTAAGTTGGTGATTATTTTGGATAGCTTTATAGGAATATCAACATTGAGCATCATTTTGTATTTGTATTAAGCTTTGATATGTATGATGTTATGTAAATAAAGTTTGTTCAAACTCTTTAGAATTCTAATGACATGAAGAATTGAAGTTTCTTTTGTGTATGAGTATGTTTAGCTTATGGTTAAGTTTGGATGGTTAGATTTGAATGTATGTGTTTGTTTAGAATGTTTGAATTTTGGAGTTTGGATTTCAGATTCTGAGGGTTTCGTCGCGGCGAAGCCAGAGGTTTGCCGTGACGAACCTTTCTGAAGGTGACATCATCACGGTTAAGAATGACTTCCGCCGCAACGTAATTAACTCAAAGGGGGCTGGGAGATTACTCACAGGTGTTCGCCGCGGCGAACCCGCCACGGTACATGCTACCACTTCTCTTTGCTAGTTAAATCCTATCAACCCTCCTCGCATGTGATCCTTACCAAACGGCCCCGAGCGGTCGCTTCGAGATAGGGAACGGGACTCGGGCCCAAGATTGTTTGGTATAAGAGCAAGAGTTGGACTCCATAAATATGGGGCAATGAAGATCACATTTTTAACTCTGAATGTTGGGCTCCAGAAACGGGGTCCAACAGTATGTGCTTAAAGTAAGTCATTTAAATGAGAAAGTGACTTAAAGTCAAGTGACAAACATTGTCTAATTAATATTTGTAAGTTTATCATGTCTTCACATTCAGCCCATCATTCAAGTCACCATGATGAAAAGTAGCCCCCAACTGGAACTCAACTCTCAAACCTTTAAATTGATAAATATATGAGAATTCATGTTATGAATTGGTTTGTTCTAAGTTATGTAAGTGTTGTTGCACATGTTTTCCAATAAAATTGAGAGATTGATTAATTTGTAGTTAGAAGAGTGATTAATTCTTCATGATAACTTATGCAATAATATTCTTTCACCTAAAACAGGATCTTTTAGAGGATTCGGCTATAATAAGTTCTATAGATGGGAAGAGAGAGTTTAATACCCTATAAGAAAAGCTCAAAAATTATATAGAAGCTATATCCTTTTATAGTTCTTTAACTAAAACAATATTTAGGTTGAATTAGCTTTAAAAAAAGAAATCTCAACACCAAATGCTTCCATAATGCAATTCTTCATAGAAGAAATTAGAATAAAATTATCAACATTGGGGATGAGAATGGTTAGTATGTAATAACCAGAAGCAAATTAAAATGACAACAATGTCTTTTTTTACTGACCTTTTATAAAAGAGTTTACTTCTTATTGGTAGTGTAAACCTCCTCTAGAACATTCCCAAAAGAGTCAACTATAAAATGTATGCTATTATGGAAAGACCATTCACTACAATATAGACAAAACTCGTTTCAATCTTAAATCTGACCAGAGGAGGTAAAGAAAGCCCAATTGGCCTAAGTTAATAGGCCCAACTAAGTTAACTAGACTTTGAGCTGGACTTTAATTTTTTAAAATTTTAAGTTGTAGGTCAGGTTCGACCTCGGGATACTTGACCTAGCTCGACCAAAGTATTAATTTTTTTTTCAAAATCTTGTTTTGGAAAAAAATGACATCATTTTGAATTTTTTAAATAAAAATTTTAATTTTGATCATGTCAGGCTTGACCCTAAAGCCTCGAACTAGATTGGGCTTTAGTCTGAACTCAGGCTTGATAATAGAATTTTGGATTGGGCTACCTTGGCCTAAGCTATTGTGAAGCCTAAATATGATCAAGCTTTAGGTTGAGACAATTTTAATGCCCTTTTCTTTTGTAGATAATGGAGTTTGGTGGGTAATAAAATTTCTTATAGACTATCATTGATTTCTTGTTGTAACACGATTTATAAAATTATCTTTGAAATACTTACAAAAAATATTTGCTCAAGCAACAGAGAGCACCATAGTCCAACTCAAGTTGCTTTCCTTAAAGAGAGGTGTATAGGAAATACCATTTTTTTAGTCCAATAATTACTAAAGAATTATAAAAAATTCCTCTGAGACTAATTGATTGAAGAAGATTTATTTTCAAAAAGCCTATGACATGGTGGAATGAAATTTCTTGGTTTCATCTTTGAAAGCCTTTAGATTTGCCTTCCCTTTTGTGAATTAGATTATTTAGTGTGTCAATACATCATCTTATGCTATCTTAATTAACAAAGAACCTGCACCTATTCTTAAAGGGGTACTCATTAGGGAGATCTCATTTCTCTATCCTTTTTTTAAGTGTCTGAAGACACCCAAAAGAGGGTACGAATTGAGTCTTTATAATTCTTTTAAGAAAAAATTACTAACTTAATATGGAAAAGATCACAATTTACAAAGGATGAAAGAATGAAGTAAAATAATGAGTTTTAACAATACTCTTAAGTAATAAAGTAAAAGAGTAAGGAAAGAGATATGCAAAACAATTTATAATTGGTCAACAAATAATCCTTACTTACGTCTACTCCCAAAACTCTTATTGGATTTTGCACTATAATTCTTCATTCAAGGTGAAAGATAACCTTTGTACAATCTTTATTTGATAAAGAAAATTCCTTTTATGACTATTCGAGATGAAAAGGAATCTTAATATCACTCTAAATGTAACATCTCGTCACTTGAATTAAGATTAAAATGGTGATTATTAGAGATTAATGAGAAATTAGGAAGCATAATTCATGCTCATGCATCATTGTATATTCACACATATGTGAATATTTATTTTGATACATTAAAAAAATTGTATATGCATTCATTGACATTTTTCGGGTATAATTAATTGTTAAAAATGCAATTAAAATGTGAATTGTGAATTATTGGGTCTGAAAATTTATTTGGAGAGTCATATTATTATTTCGGAATTAGTGAGATATTCCGATAGTGATCACAACTTTCGTTTGTTATAAGTCACCTTCCGTAGGAGATCACATGGAGAGTTAGCTGACATGGAGTCTGTAGGAGTCAATTTAGAGTCTCCTGTACCTGTGTTTCCTTAGATGCCTCCGAGAATTCCTGTAAGGCGAGAAAGAAGATATGATAAGTTGAGAAAACAAGGGTCTGTGGACTTCTACGGAAGTACAGACCCGATTGAAGCAGAAGGGTGGCTTGAGCGAACTGAAAGAGTGTTCGACCAAATGGACCGTGAGGCAGATGAGAAATTTGACTATGCTATCTCGCTCTTGCAAGGTCTCGCATATCAGTGGTGGAAAACTGTTTCGGGCAGTACCACCAGACCTTGTAGTTTGACATGGCAGGATTGCCTGAGAGTGTTATGAGAGAACTACATGTTGAAGATTTACATGAATCAAAAAATGAAAGAATTTTTAGACTTGAAGCAAGGTATACTCACATTAGTAGAGTATGAGATAAAATTCAATGAGCTAATGGGATTTGCAACTGCATTCATCCTAACTGAAGAAGAAAAATGTAGACGATTTGAGGATGGTTTGAACATGGAGATTAGAATGAGACTAAACATTTCTAACTTGAACAATTTTACAGAACTCTGAGCGTCCTCGATCAGAATTGAACAATTGTTGAAAGACGGTCAGACAGAGAACAAACAGGAGTTTAGAGGTAAGAGGCAGGATGAGTCTCAGGCTTATTCTGACAGAAGCTTCAGAAAGCATCAGAATAGATCATCTTGATTTCAATCTAGATCGAGACAATCTAGATCTCGAGAAAGAGGTAGATTTGTTTAGTGTGGGGGAGGCAGAGGACAGATGCCTGCCAGTCAGTCGCACCAATTTCCTGAATGTGAGCACTGTGGTAAAAAGCATGGTGGTGAGTTGATCGATAATTTCTGCAAGTGCACAGATTCGTTCTAGTACCCACACAGTGAATATTCTAAAGTCGTCTCCCTCAAGGACCAATTTATCTACGCGTCAAATTAAACCCAGCTAACTGCTTAAGTTCAACAGAAAAGTGTAAAAATAATTTGAGTTGATTGATTAATAAGGTTGTAAGAGCCAAATGAAAATTCAGAGATTTGGTTTAAGTAGTGAATTGAGAATAGGGATAGGGGTTCACTCAATTGAAAGCAGAGTTGTATTTCATGTAATAGATTGAATGCAGGTTAAGAAAGCAGTGGCACTAATAAACCTAGATCCTTTCTCAAGGTATAAAGGAGCATTTAGTTAGAGTTACCCATTTCTCAATGTAGTAATCTCTAACAAAATCCATCAAGTGCAGGCCACTTAAAACTCTCACCCTAGCTTAGGTTATCTCTAACTCTAAACTTCAGGTGTTCATCTTCCTCAAGCATGAACATGGGTCACTC
>JANPWT010000245.1:34866258-34888540 GCA_024678245.1 Erythroxylum densum | reverse complement strand
GTATGAGGTTATGTAAATATTTGTCTAAAGGAAACAGTGTAAATTTTGTGGATTAATGCAATGAATGGTTTTTAAAATTTGCTGACTTTCAAATGATGTTAGTTGATGCCATGTGTAAGTTGGAATTGTTTTTCTCTAACATACCATTATCATAGGTTATGTTCCTGAAAGTTTGGGTATATACCCTATGGTACTGGGATGTTGCACTAAACCACCCCAAATATAATAAATTAGAACCCTAAAAAAAGCTTATAACTTAAAGTAACTCACTTAATTGCTTTGATAATATCAAAAAGTCTCATTTACTCAAAATGAAATAATGAATGATTAAATGATTAAAAAACACTTAAAATAAGTGTAAAGGACAATCGAATGCTGATCAATGATAAAATATACATTTATAGAATTTTACATCCTACTAGCTCTTAGAGTTAAGAATTAGTCATTACAACAGCTAGTTACAAAGCATTGGTTGACCATTCTAGCATATTGGTCGACCAGTGTGCATTAAAAGCATAGATTCATTAGTCGCTGAAACATTGGTCGAACACTCAAGTATACTGATCGACCATTATCTATTGAAGGGACATTAGTTGACTACACCATTATATTGATTGACTAATGCGTCAACAAAGTTACTTGTTATACTTTCAACTTTCAGTGATCAACCATTACCTTGTATTGGTCTACTAATGTGATGCCCGAATACCCCCCCTGAGACCCTGAGAGGATACGCCGGTATTACATAGAACACAATCAACAAAGAACTGAACAGAACAAAACAGACCAACCAAAGCAAACAAAGCCTTCCAAATCTTCCATAAACTAATTCAGACAAACATACATTATCTATCATTCCAAACTTGCTCAAAACATACATACATTATATCACTTGAACTTGGTACAATTTTGTTCCAAAAACTGAAACCGGCTTGAAACATAGTTATTACAAAAACTTACAACCATTCAGAATCATACATTTTATACACAAGCCAAAATAAACTCAAAATACATTTTTTATCAAAATAAGACTCAGACTCCATTGGCCATTGCGATTGACTCATCCCAGTCTTTATAATCCTCGCTCTGAACCTACAAGGGGCAAATCCACCGTGCTAAGCATATAGCTAAGTGAGTAATAACTAATCTATATATAAAGTGATAACTCATCATACTAAATCATATAATATCATAAGCATGCATTAACAAATTGTTTTAACAATAAATCAGACATAATGCATTTCAGAACAAATTTTATAGTTAACAGAGCTGAATATCAAGAGAGGGTATAAACCCTTCAGAATCAAAACACAATTTTGTTTATGTCAAAATCAAACATATATTAGAATACAAAATCAGATGACTGCTAAGCCATTTACAGAAATGGGTAACGAGACTTATAAAAGAAAGACCGAAGTCTCAACACGGAAGTGTCACAGGAGTAGTTGTAGACCCTTTTAGGTATGCCTATTTACCCACAACTAGGACTTAGTAGATTTAAAACAAAAATGCTTGAAATTCAATTCACATATTAATAATTGGTTTCATACCATGTATTCAAGCATATTACATTCTTACATCTTTGCAAATCATTCAATAATCCAAATCAGTAACAAACAAAACAGTCAAAACAAAACCATAAAAAATTACTTACTGAATTACTTAATAAATTGAACATCTAAATTACTTACAAAAGCTCCCTTAGCGCTTATTGCCTTGAAGTCCCGGTAATATCTAGAAATGATTGCTCTATGCGTTCCTCTATAACATTTAACACATATACAAATAACTATTGTGCATGATTAAGAAATCATTTATGTATACTGAATATGTATGATGTATGTTCATGAAAAATTCTTAGGTATATTTCGTTACTAAACTGATTTAAACATCAATTGTACTTCAAAAGTTCCAAAATTAATACATTCAATTACTATTCCAGCTTTTGCTTGAAGCACTTCATTCGGGTCAACTTTGCATAATCTATAAGATCAAGGAAATGATGTATTTCTGTATGTCTTAAGTTCCTAATGATACCAAGATCATACAATTTGGTTTATTTTTCAATGAGTTATGCTCAAAGCACCACGGACTATGTACATTTGAAAATTTGGCTAGTGCATGATCATACATTTAAGTTGTACACCTCATAACTCTCAATTCCAAAATCTAAAAATTATAAACTTTATACCAATTTAAAGATAAGAGAATAAGATAAAACTTTGGTGAAGACACATTAGCGTAATACAACCTACATCAATGCAGTTTATTCAATAAAAAAGGATATGATTTTTGTACCTTGTAGTGCTATAGCCTAAGCCAATACTCAATTCCATGCCACTTTTGAAAGTCTTTGAGATAGAATTAAAATTTGACTTCTTCAAGAACGTTGTAGAAATATATCTCAAGTTTAATATGAATTAAGAATCAACTCTTTTGGAAATCTACAGATCAAAATATAATCAAAATACCAAAGTATATTCAATGAAAATTCTCTAGTTTATAACATTCCAGCACATTTCCTCAATTTCATCCAATCAATCTTCTCCAAATCAATTCAGAAAGCTACCAATTTTTATGAAGAGGTAGAATGATGTGTTAGGAATCTATTGGTTTAAGTCTCATGTCATTTGGTGGTCAGATGACAAAGTTATGGTCAAAAGAATCAAAGTTGTTCAGGGTGAGTCAACCCTTCCCATCTTCTTCAATTGCCTTTTGTTTTTCCAGAAATCGCAAATCTTCTTCTCTTCTTCCTTAATTCATCCCTAATTCATATTCTCTTCATTTTTACACCCATGCAACTTATATTATGCTAAAACAAATCAAAATGCAAGATTAGTTACAAATACCAAAACAAAAAAATTTCACAACTATTCATCATCTTCAACATTTGTTTACAACATTTTCTATGCTTTCTCTCTTTCCTTATTTCATGATTCCAACACCATTTCTAACTTATATTCTTTGCATTTCTAATCCCATTCTAGCCCATCTTACTATCATAGAACTCAAAACTCAATATTCAACCCAAATACCAAAATCAAAACTCACCTATAGTTTTTTCCTACATAATTACTGTACAATATATCAACTCATCTTTCTAATCGAAACTACACAACTTACATAACTCATGCATGGATTTATTTCCAACACTAACACATCATCAAAGCATTTACAAAATAACCAGAAAACTAAAACAACTTACTTGTCTCTTCAGCAAAATCAGTGAAGACAGAGTTTCGGTGATTAGTAAGGAACAACTAAGAGCTACAGAAATTTGGCCTTTCAAACCACGTTATTATGTGTCTTATTAATTCCTTGACACATGGCTCCATTACATGTGAGCCATTTGTCACCTATATAGAAGAGCTACATGTCATAATGCCATTTATTTATTTTCTTAATCTAAAATACCACAAAATTTTTAGAAAAATTCCTAAAATTTTCAAAATTTCCAAAATATTACTAATAGTCTCCAAATAAAATTTTACCACCAATAATCCATAATTCACAATTTAATCTCATTTATAAATCCATTTTACCTTAAAAATGTCATGAATGCATGTACAATTATTTGTACATGTCAAAATTCATATGCACATATCAGCGAATACTCAATTATGCAAAGCATACGATGCACTGAAATCTCTTAATTTTCTAACCCTTAACATGGGGTGTTACAATTCTTCCCTTCTTAAGAAATTCCGTCCTTAAAATTCATACTTGATCCGAATAGTTGCAGATACTGAGCTTTCATGGTTTCTTCAGGTTCCCATATTGCTTCCTCAAGTTCATGGTATTGCCAGAGTACTTTTACTAAAGGTATTTGCTTGTTCTTAAGTTGACTGACTTCTCAGGCTAAGATAGAAACTGGTCCTTCTTCATAAGACAAATCTGGCTGTACTTGAATTTCTTGCACGGGAATCTTATGAGTCACATTAGACCGATATCTTCTTAACATAGAAACATAGAACATATCATGTAGCTTAGCAAATTCTTCAGGAAGAGTCAATTGATAAGCAACTAGTTCGACTCTTTTGAGAACTTCATAAGGACCAATGTATCGCGGACTAAGTTTACCCTTCTTACAAATCGAAGTATCTTCTTCCACAGTGACACTTTCAAGAATACCTTATCACCTACTTGATACTTAGTATCTCTCCTTTTTAGATCAACATAAGACTTTTGCCTATCACTTGCAGCTTTCAATCTTTGTTGAAAAATCTTAATCTCTTATTTAGTATCTTTCACAATTTTTGGCCCGAGTATCTTGCTTTCACTCAACTTAGTCCAACATACTGGAGTTCTACACCTTCTATTATGCAGTGCTTTATTAAGCGCCATGCCAATGCTAGTATGATAACTATTGATGTAAGCAAACTCTATCAGAGGTAAATACTTATCTCAACTTCCTGGAAACTCTAATACACAACCCCAAATCATATCTTCTAATATTTGTATCACCCATTCAGATTGTCCATCTCTCTGGGGATGAAAAACAGTACTAAACTTAACTTGAGTACCCAATGCCTTTTGCAAACTTTTCCAGAATCTCAAAGTAAATCGAGGATCACGATCAGAAATAATTGACAATGGTATTTTATGCAGTCTCACTATCTCATTAACATATAAATATGCAAGCCTATTCAAAGAGTAATCAGGACGAATAGGAAAAAAATGCATAGATTTGGTAAACTTATCCATAATTACCCATACAACATCGTGTTTTCTTAGTGAGAGAAAGTCTCATAACAAAGTCCAAGGTAATGTTATCCCATTTCTATTGAGGAATAGAAATAGGATGTAACAAACCAAATGGAAGCTGGTGCTCAGCTTTAACCGGCTAGCATGTTAGATATTTTGCTACATAATCCACAGTATCCTATTTCATACTTGACCACTAGTAATGCTTATTCAAATCCTGATGAATCTTGTTTCCACTAGGATGCATAGTAAATACTATATTATGAGCCTCAAACAACAACTTTTGCTTCAGTTCATCATTAACTGGCACACACAACTAATCTTTATAATACAATTCACCATCTCCTTTCACAAAAAAATCAGATTGTTTACCTTCCTGAGTGGTCAAGATAAGTTGTTATAACTTATCATCAGTTATCTGAGCATCACAAATCTCTTGTATCAAAGTAGGCCTTGCTTTCAACTGAACTATTAAAGCTCCATCAGATACAAATTTTGATCCACTCTGCTTAAGTGATAATGTTGAAATGGTCTTCTAACTCAAGGTATCAGCTACAACGTTAGCTTTACCTAGATGATAATCCATAATACAATCATAGTCCTTAAACAGTTCCAACCAACGTCATTGTCTCATATTGAGTTCCTTCTGGGTAAGCAGATACTTCAGACTTTTATGATCTATGAAGATTCCACATTTTTCACCATACAAGTAGTGCCGTCAAATTTTTAAGGTGAACACTACCGCTGCAAGTTCTAGATCATATGTAGGGTAATTTTGTTCATGAGACTTTAGTTTCCTAGAGGCATAAGCAAATAGTTGTCCATCCTACATCAAAATACAACCCAAACCATTTCTTAATGCATCAGTATATATAATTAACTCTTGAAGTGTGCACTATTTACTATTGTGAGACTTGGAATAAAGAAAGTTGATTAGTTAGCCAATTGACTAGCAATGTAGTTTGTCGAGGACGATCAAAATATTTGTGTGGGAGAATTTGATAAGTTATTATTTTTGGGTTAACTTTGGAAATAAATCTCTTTAATGTGTTGAAATTTTTATTTAAAATTAATGGACTTGTTTCTTAATTGTTATAAGATGATTTTGAACACATGGGAGTTGAATTTGAATAAAAAAGATGTAAGAAAAGGAAAGGCAATTCGAATTTCCAGCTAGTAGAAAAGTTTTAACTAAGCGTAAGCACGTGTAAAGGAAAAGTTTATCACTAAAGTCTGATTTGAAAGGAGATTTGTTAGACTTAGGGTTCTAATTATTTTGGGAATTAAGCTGTTTTCCTTATGTGGGGATCTGCTACTTGATTTCATGGGGGAGTGTGTCTGATCAAATAACTTTAAAAAGGGAGGATGACCCCTCTCAAAAACTAATCATTCACATTCTTGTTTTCTTTTGGAGAGTTTTTCATTTTTTTGGAAAAAAAAAGGGCTGATATGGAGATCAGACATTTTGCTATTCTTCTGTTAAGTTTCATCACTGTTATGAGTAGCTAAATCCTTTTTCTTGGTTGAAGGAAACCAACCTTATCATCTAGTATGTGTGAGATTTTCTGAATAAAGCTTATTTCATTAACTAATATTAGGTGTCTTTCACATTACTTTTCATGATTGAATTGATTGATCTCTAGGGTGCACAACTAAGAATTGATTGACTTAATTTACAACCTAATTAGTACTATTTGACATTCAATTTTGCTAATCCAAAGTGGCAAATAGGATTGCCATCTTTTTATATTAGGGATTGGAAATTCTAAGAAAGATATTTATCTAGATTAAATACATATCATATGTGTGTTATCTTGCTCGCTGATTCTCCTAGTCCTTAAAGCTAATAATTAATCAAACTTAAAATCATATCTAAGTTGTTAGTTAATAAGAGTGATTAGAATACATGTTTATTCATTTAATCTTAAGAGAGCCATAACCAAGGTTTGTTCATTACTTTTCTAGATTTGATTATTTCTGTTTATTTCTAATTTTTTTGTCTATTTTAATTCTTTAAAATTACGTTATTTAGACCCTCCCAATTTGTTTTAGTTTTAACTCATGAAACAATTACCAATAGATTACTCGTGGAATGATCTCAACTCTTCACTCTTTTTGAGAAAATTATCATAATGGATAGAGGTAGAAAATCATTTCAAATTAGGATTTTTTTTCTTTATATTACATTTACCATCAACAATTGCGATAATTAAAAAAATTCTTCATTAACTAATATAAAATTTAACATTTAATAATTATCAAACTATAATTACTTTTAACTAATAAACAATAACCTATAAGAGTGTGGCATGTAGAATACTATAAAAATATCTAACAATTTAAAAATAATTAACAATTTTATCTTTCAAAACTTTTAAGATAATATTAATATTAGAGCCAAAAAAATCAAATTCTATGTACACAAAAATATCATATATTAACATTAAATATTTCGAAACGTATAAAATTTCATCACTACATATATTTAATAGAATATATTTATTCTCGTGTGAACAAGTCTAAGTTTTGGTGATTAGGAAATGTCATCATCTACTCATAAACTGGGCAACTACCTCGAAGTTCTCATATTTATATGAAAAAGCACACATCTAGCCAGCTGGATGGAGCGTGGAAAATTTAATTAATGGCATGCCAACATAACGTAAAAGACAAGATCACTTTAGTTGAGATGAAAAGAAGGAAATAGAAAACTAGGCAGAGGACGAAGAGCTTACCTAATACTACTTTGTCATTCGCTAATCTTTTTACAAATAAACTAAACATTTGTTGGGGTGGAACATCATTTCACCATTTTAATATAACAAAACCTCCTTTTTTCTTCAGTTTATATATGGAGGTTTTTCATCCCTAACTCCTCAATACCATTGCCAAGCAATTACTCCTTGAAATTTCGCACAATCCTTTTGATTACTGAAAATGGTTGATGCCATTATTTCTACTGTGCTGGGGGACCTAACCTCCATGGTCCTCAGTTCTGTTGGGGATGTCTAAGAGTTTCAGACAATCATTATGCGAACTGGACATCACCATGCAAGAATATGTTTAAAGAAGATCAAGATTAAATGGATAGTTGGCAGTTAGGATTTGAGTATTATAAATAATGTAATGCGAATTGATTATGTATGTACATTTTACTTAATTTGATAATCAATAGAATACAGAGGAAATCTCAACGTTAGGTTGAGTTCTTAAGCAATACACTGTTTGTCTCTGTTTCTACTTACTCTCTCCCTCTGAAACTTCTCTCTTCTCTGAGTTGTGTTTTCTTGGTTATATTGTTGAGTTGTTGACTGTGTACGACAAAGTGGTATCAGAGCGGTATTCTTAAGGGATCTGTGGTGGTGTAGGTGAGAAAATTGGCTCGGAAGTGAACTCTTTCTCGGACGAAGCGTGGAATACTCAGAGATGGCTGAAGGCTCCACACTTAGTCTCCAACCAGCGATATTCAATGACGAAGAAATATGGGCGATCAAGATGGAGGCTTACCTGCAAGGACAGGACCTATGGGGAACCAATCGACGAGGACTACGCGGTTGAGATTCCAGATGATGCTCCGATCACCCAGCTGCGGTGGCTCAGGGAAAGAGTTACGAAGAAGGCCCGAGCCAAATCTTGCCTGTGCCAGTCGGTATCGCCCTCAATCTTCACAAGAATTATGGGATTCGCTTTGGCAAAAGAGATCTGGGACTTCTTGAAACACGAATATGAGGGCGATGAGAAGGTGAAGAACATGAAAGTTCTGAATCTTTTAAGGGAATTCGACAGAATCCAAATGAAGGATGATGAAACAATTCAGAGTTATTATGATCGGTTGATTCAATTGGCTGATCAAATCAGGCTCTTAGGAGCCGAATTCAAGGACCAACGGCTAGTTCAGAAACTGCTGGTTTCGGTACCTGAAAGATACGAAACAACAATTGTTTCGTTAGAGAATTCAAAGGACATTGGGCAAATGAGACTTGTGGAGGTAGTAAGTGCTCTGCAAGCTCAAGAACAACGTTTCTTGATGAGAAAGATGGAAGTTACAGAGGGCGCGTACAGAATCTTTGCCAAGGCAGAGACTCAAGAAAAATTCAAGAAGAAGAAAAAGAAAGCAGGATCAAATACGAGAGGCTCAAATTCACGTCAAAAGCACGGCAGCAAGAACTCGGGTGGAGAAAAGGTAAATAACTACAACCCTTGTCCACACTGCGGTAAGACCAATCACCTTGCTGTTAGATGTTGGAAGAGGCCAGATGTAGAATGCCGAAGGTGTCACCAGAAAGGACACATGGAGGCAATCTGCAAGAAGGAACCGCCACAGGAGGCAGCAAATGTGCAGGTGACTGAAGAAGAAGAAGAGCAGTTGTTCATGATAGTCGCAAATCAAATGAAGAACTATCCATCCGATTGGCTAATCGATAGTGGGTGTACTAGTCACATGTCACCGGATCTGAGATTATTCAAGACTCTGAACAGAGAGGTTCGAGCACGAGTGAAGCTTGGAAATGGAGACAGTATTCGGGTGGAAGGAAAAGGTGAAGTAGAGTTGGTAACTAAGAAAGGGATAAAGACGATCACAGATGTGCTGTATGTTCCAAAGATTCAGCACAATCTATTGAGTGTTGCACAGTTGACTGAGAAGGGGATGACCGTGCATTTTGAATCAAATTCTTGTAAGGTACTTGATAATCTTGGCCAGGAGATTATTTGCACACACATGCGGAACAAAAGCTTCTCGATGAAGCCCGAGGACTTGCAACAAGAAGCATTGGTAGGGGATTCGACTGAACCGGACCTCTGGCACCGGAGACTCGGACACTATCATGTGAAGGGATTGGAGATGATGAGAAGGAAGATGCTAGTCGAAGGTTTACCATCAACTCCGTATGAGGCTAAGCCATGTAAAGTGTGTATGATGGGGAAGCAAACTCGGGCACCATTTCAGAAAGCAACATGGAGAGCTAAGGAGAAACTGGAACTACTGCACATGGATATTTGCGGTCCCATGCCGGTGTTGTCGTTGAGTGGAAGTAGATACTTCCTGCTAATAATTGACGACTACTCCAGATATGCTTGGCTATATTGTCTCAAGAGTAAGGGAGAAACAACCAAGTTGTTCCAGGAGTTTAAGATATATGTCGAAAATCAAACGAACTTGAACATCAAGTCGGTAAGAACAGATAATGGGTCTGAGTTTTTATCTAATGAGTTCAATTTGATCTGTATAGCTGCAGGGATAAAGCACCAGCTTACCACACCCTACACTCCACAGCAGAATGGCGTAGTGGAGAGGAGGAATCGAACTGTGGTAGAAATGGTGAGGTGCATGCTAGAGGAGAAGAGTCTCCCGAAAGAATTCTGGGCGGAGGCGGCAACCACCGCTTGTTTTCTGCTGAACCGAGTGTACACTAGAACACTCGAGGATAAAACGCCATACGAATTATGGTTTGGGTACAAACCAAAAATTAAAAATTTAAAAGTTTTTGGTTCCTTGTGCAGGATTCTGATCCCTCAGGCTAAAAGGAATAAGCTAGACGGAAAAACTGAGTCGGCAATTTTCGTCGGATATTCAGAAGTCAGCAAGGGGTATCGGGTGTATCTTCCAGACCAGAAGAAGATAAAAGTCAGCAGAGATGTTCACTTCTTCGAAGATGAAGGGTGGAGCTGGTCCGGAGGTGAGAAGATTGAAAGAAGTCCGATCCTAGAGCTGCCGGTGAACACTCCGATGACTGGGAATAACCCGAACCAGTACGAAGAAGAAGGGGAGGAAGAACCCGGTGGAATTGCAAACTCGGGTCCACCGGGTGATCAGGCAGATTGGACCTCTGAAGAAGAGCCCAATTCTGAAGAAGACAGTGAAGAGGATATGGATCACATACCGGTTCGGGGTATGAGAAGCCTGGCCGATGTATATGAAAGAAGCAATGAAGCGATGGTAGAGCCGACGCAAACCCTAGAGGCGCTGAAGGATCCGAATTGGGTGAAGGCCATGGAGGAGGAGATAACGATGATTGAAAAGAATCAAACCTGGAGACTCGTGGCTAAACCACCGAACAAAAGGGCTATCGGATTGAAGTGGGTATTTAAGACGAAGCTAAATCCAGATGGGTCAATAAACAAGCTAAAGGCGAGACTCGTCGTGAAGGGATATGCGCATATTGAAGGGATAGACTTCGGAAAAACGTTTGCTCCAGTGGCGCTACTGTTGGCGCTAGCAGCTGAAAGGGGGTGGAAGGTGCATCAGATGGATGTGAAATCCGCCTTCCTCAATGGCGTTCTACAAGAGGAAATTTATGTCCAGCAACCAGAGGGCTTCGTGGTTAAGGGTAAGGAGGAGATGGTCTACAGATTGGACAAAGCTCTTTACGGGTTAAAGCAGGCTCCTCGGTGCTGGTATGCGAGAATAGACGAATTCCTTTTAGGGATTCAATTCAATCGGAGTTGCAGCGAACCAACGATGTATGTGCGGATTGAAGAAGGTGAGGTAAGTGTGGTTTCAATTTACGTTGACGATTTGCTTCTTACAGGGAGTTCAGAGAAACAGATAGATCACTTGAAGAAGAGGTTCAACGAAACCTTCGAGATGACAGATCTTGGAAGTATGAAATACTTCCTGGGCATGGAGATAACTCAACGAAGAGGATGCATTACGGTAAGTCAGAAGAAATACATTCGAGATGTGCTGAAAAAATTCAAGATGGAACTATGTAAAGCAGTGATGACTCCAATCTGTCCAAAAGAGAAATTAATCAAGAAGGGGGAAAACGATGACGTTGATAAAAGGAGTTATCGGAGTATGATTGGTTGTCTGATGTACATTACAGCTACAAGGCCGGATGTACTCTACTCGGTAAGCATACTTTCCAGATTTCTCAGTGATCCAGGGAAGCAGCATGTGATGGCAGTGAAAAGGATTCTGAGGTATCTGAAGGGGACGACCGATTTCGGACTTGTGTATGAGAAGACTGGAAGATGTGAGCTTTTGTGCTATGTAGATAGTGACTGGGGTGGAGCTACTGAAGACATGAAGAGTACTACCGGTTACTGTCTAACTTTAGGCTCTGCGTGTTTTTCTTGGGCATCGAAGAAGCAGGAACTGGTGGCGCTCTCAACAGCTGAGGCAGAGTTAGTGGCAGCAACAGCAGCTGCTAAGCAGGTAATCTGGGTGAGAAAATTGTTGATGGATTTGCAGGTTCAAATAAGTGGGGCTACTGTGATCAACATCGACAATCAAGCAGCAATCTCAATCTCACAGAATTCGGTGTTCCATGGCAAAACTAAGCATTTCAAACTTAGGTATTATTATCTAAGGGACGTTCATCAGGAAGGTGAGTTGAAACTGCAGTACATCAATACGGATGATCAGGTTGCGGACCTGTTCACGAAGGGATTTAGTGTTTCGCGATTTGAGCAGTTAAGAAAAATGGTTGGGATTCAGAAGATGAAGATCTGATCCAAGGAGGAGTATGTTGGAGATGGTTCAGATGTTCAGACAAGTTTAACTTGGACATGCAAGCCATGCATTTACGTATAAAGAAGTGTCCGTAGAAGATCAAGATTAGACAGTTAGAATTCGATTGTTATAATTAACGAAATTCTATTTAATTGGTGTAAGTACATTGCTTAGGTTGTTGTTCAAAAACTATCAAAGGAAATCTCAATACAAAATTGAGTTCTTGAACTTACTCTGTTCACCTCTGTTTTCTGGAAAGTTTCTCTCTCTATAACTTCTCTCTACAGTGTGTTGTGTTTTCTTGGTTATTTTGCTGAGTTGTTGATTGTGGACGACAAAGTGGTATCAAAGCTGTATTCTTAAGGGATCTGTGGAGGTGTAGGTGAGAAAATTGGCTCGGTAGTAAACTCTTTCTTGGACGTAGCGTGGAATACTCAGAGATGGCTGAAGGCTCCACGCTTAGTCTTCAACCAGCGATATTCAACGGCGAGGGATATCAAATATGGGCAATCAAGATGGAAGCCTACCTGCAAGGTCAGGATCTGTGGGAACCAATCGACGAGGACTACGCGGTTGAGATTCCAGACGATGCTCCGATCGCCCAGCTGCGGTGGCTCAGGGAAAGAGTGACGAAGAAGGCCCGAGCCAAATCTTGCCTGTATCAGTCGGTATCGTCCTCAATTTTCACAAGAATTATGGGATTTGCTTCGGCCAAAGAGATCTGGGATTTCTTGAAGCACGAATACGAGGGCGATGAGAAGGTGAAGAACATGAAGGTTCTGAATCTTTTAAGGGAATTCGACAGAATCCAAATGAAGGATGATGAAACGATTCAGAGTTATTGTGATCGATTGATCCAGTTGGCGGATCAAATCAGGCTCTTAGGAGCCGAATTCAAGGACCAACGACTAGTACAGAAGTTGCTAGTTTCGGTTCCTGAAAGATTCGAAGCTACAATTGTTTCGTTAGAGAATTCAAAGGACATTGGACAAATAAGGCTTGCGGAAGTAGTAAGTGCTCTGCAAGCTCAAGAACAGCGTCTCTTGATGAGAAAGACGGAAGCTACAGAGGGTGCGTACAGAGTCTTTGCCAAGGCAGATACTCAAGAAAAATTCAAGAAGAAGAAAAAGAAAGCAGGATCAAATATGAGAGGCTCAAATTCACGTCAAAAGCTCGGCAGCAAGAACTCGGGTGGAGAAAAGGTAAATAATTACAACCCTTGTCCTCACTGCGGTAAGACCAATCATCTTGCCGTTAGATGTTGGAAGAGGCCAGACGTAGAATGCAGAAGGTGTCACCAAAAAGGACACATGGAGGCAATCTGCAAGAAGGAATCACCACAGGAGGCAGCTAATGTGCAGGTGACTGAAGAAGAAGAAGAGCAACTGTTCATGATGATCGCAAATCAAATGAAGAACTATCCATCCGATTGGTTAATCGATAGTGGGTGTACTAGTCACATGTCACCGGATCCGAGATTATTCAAGACTCTGAACAGAGAGGTTCGAGCACGAGTGAAACTTGGAAATGGAGACAGTATTCGGGTGGAAGGTAAAGGTGAAGTAGAGTTGGTAACCAAGAAAGGGGTAAAGACGATCACTGATGTGCTGTACGTTCCAAAGATTCAGCACAATCTATTGAGTGTTGCACAGTTGATTGAGAAGGGGATGACCGTGCATTTCGAATCAAATTCTTGTAAGATATTTGATAATCTTGGCCAGGAGATTATTTGCACGCACATGAGGAACAAAAGCTTCTCGATGAAGCCCGAGGACTTGCAACAAGAAGCACTGGTAGGGGATTCGACTGAACCGGACCTCTGGCACCGGAGACTCGGACACTATCATGTGAAAGGATTGGAGATGATGAGAAGGAAGATGCTAGTCGAAGGTTTACCATCAACTCCGTATGAGGCTAAGCCATGTAAAGTGTGTATGATGGGTAAGCAGACTCGGGCACCATTTCAGAAAGCAACATGGAGAGCTAAGGAAAAACTGGAACTACTGCACATGGATATTTGCGGTCCCATGCCGGTGCCATCGTTAAATGGAAGTAGATACTTCCTGTTAATAATTGACGACCACTCCAGATATGCTTGGCTATATTGTCTTAAGAGTAAGGGAGAAACAGCCAAGTTGTTCCAGGAGTTTAAGACATATGTCGAGAATCAAACGAACTTGAACATCAAGTCGGTAAGAACAGATAATGGGTCTGAGTTTTTATCTAATGAGTTCAGTTTGATCTGTACAGCTGCAGGGATAAAGCACCAGCTTACCACACCCTACACTCCACAGCAGAACGGCGTAGTGGAGAGGAGGAATCGAACTGTGGTAGAAATGGTGAGGTGCATGCTAGAGGAGAAGCGTCTCCCGAAAGAATTCTGGGCGGAGGCGGCAACCACCGCTTGTTTTCTGTTGAATCGAGTGTACACCAGGACACTCGAGGATAAAACGCCTTACGAGTTATGGTTTGGTTACAAACCAAAAATTAAAAATTTAAAAATCTTTGGCTCTTTGTGCAGGATTCTGATTCCTCAGGCTAGAAGGAACAAGTTAGACGGGAAATCTGAGTCGGCAATTTTCGTCGGATACTCAGAAGTCAGCAAGGGGTATCGGGTGTATCTTCCGGACCAGAAGAAGATAAAAGTCAGTAGAGACGTTCACTTCTTCGAAGATGAATGGTGGAGCTGGTCCGGAGGTGAGAAGAATGAAAGTTGTCCGATCTTAGAACTGCCAGTGAACACTCCGGTGACTGGGAATAATCAGAACCGGGACGAAGAAGAAGGAGTGGTAGAACCTGGTGGAATAGCAGACCTGGGTCCACCGGGTGATCAGGAAATTTGGACCTCTGAAGATGAGCCCAATTCTGGAGAAGACAGTGAAGAAGATATGGATCATATACCGGTTCGGGGTATGAGAAGCCTGGCCGATGTATATGAAAGAAGCAATGAGGCGATGGTAGAGCCGACGCAAACCCTAGAGGCGTTGAAGGATCCGAAGTGGGTGAAGGCCATGGAGGAAGAGCTGACGATGATCGAAAAGAATCGAACCTGGAGACTGGTGGCTAAACCACCGAATAAAAGGGCCATCGGATTGAAGTGGGTATTTAAAACAAAGCTAAACCCAGATGGGTCAACAAACAAGCTAAAGGCGAGACTCGTCGTGAAGGGATATGCCCAGATCGAAGGAATAGACTTCGGAGAAACGTTTGCTCCAGTGGCCCGATTGGAGACGATCCGTCTACTGTTAGCACTAGCAGCTGAAAGGGGGTGGAAGGTACACCAGATGGATGTGAAATCCGCCTTCCTCAACGGCGTTCTACGAGAAGAAATTTATGTTCAGCAACCGGAGGGCTTCGTGGTTAAAGGTAAGGAGGAGATGGTCTACAGATTGGACAAAGCCCTTTATGGGTTGAAGCAGGCCCCTCGGTGCTGGTATGCGAGAATAGACGAATTCCTCCTAGGGATTCAATTCAACCGGAGTTGCAGCGAACCAACGATGTATGTGCGGATTGAAGAAGGTGAGGTAAGTGTGGTTTCAATTTATGTTGACGATTTGCTTCTTACAGGGAGTTCAGAGAAACAAATAGATCACCTGAAAAAGAGGTTCAACGAAACCTTCGAGATGACGGACCTTGGAAGTATGAAATACTTCCTGGGCATGGAGATAACTCAACGAAGAGGATGTATTACAGTAAGTCAGAAGAAATACATTCGAGATGTGCTAAAAAAATTCAAGATGGATCTATGTAAAGCAGTGACGACTCCAATCTGTCCAAAAGAGAAATTGATTAAGAAGGGGGAAAACGATGATGTTGATAAACGGAGTTACAGGAGTATGATTGGTTGTTTGATGTACATCACAGCTACACGGCCGGATGTACTCTACTCGGTAAGCATACTTTCCAGATTTCTCAGTGATCCAGGGAAGCAGCATGTGATGGCAGTAAAAAGGGTTTTGAGGTATCTAAAGGGGACGACCGATTTCGGACTTGTGTATGAGAAGACTGGAAGGTGTGAGCTTTTGTGTTATGTAGATAGTGACTGGGGTGGAGCTACTGAAGACATGAAGAGTACTACCGGTTACTGTCTAACTTTGGGGTCTGCGTGTTTTTCTTGGGCATCTAAGAAGCAGGAACTGGTGGCGCTCTCAACAGCTGAGGCAGAGTTAGTAGCAGCAACCGCAGCTGCTAAGCAGGTAATCTGGGTAAGAAAATTATTGATGGATTTGCAGGTTCAAATGAGCGGGGTTACTGTAATCAACATCGACAATCAAGCAGCAATCTCAATCTCACAGAATTCGGTGTTCCATGGCAAAACTAAACATTTCAAACTTAGGTATTATTATCTAAGAGACGTTCAGCAGGAAGGTGAGTTGAAACTGCAGTACATCAATACGGATGATCAGGTTGCGGATCTGTTCACGAAGGGATTCAATGTTTCACGATTTGAGCAATTGAGAAAGATGATCGGAATTCAGAAGTTGAAACTCTGATCCAAGGAGGAGTTTGTTGGGAATGTCTCAGAGTTCCAGACAGTGTTGTGCGAACCAGACATCATGCAAGAAAACAGTAAAAGAAGATCAAGATTAAACGGATAGTTGACAGTTAGGATTTGTGTATTATAAATACTGTAATTCGAATTGCTTATTGTAGTACGTTGTTGCTTAAATTGATAATCAATATAAATTGGAGTAAATCTCAACGTTGGGTTGAGTTCTTAAGCGATACTCTGTTCATCTCTGTTTTTGCTTACTCTCTCCCTCTGTGATCTCTCTTTTCTGTATTGCGTCTTTATTGGTTGTCTTGTTGAGTTGTTGATTGTAGACGACACTTTTCACTCTTGAACCACGTCAGTGCGCATTACCAAGTTATTAACTAAAAAGCTACTCTCAATCGTTCCTTTTGTGTATGCTTCGAAAAGAAAGGACACCGACAAACTAAAGCATCTCAAATAGAAAAAGGAATAAAAACACCGCATGACCAGGAGCATGAGGTGTTATTATAGATGTAAAGACACATTAAACAATGGAGTTCAAGTGTACTTTCATCTCGTGTTCAACCCAAGAAACTTGATATTTTATTACGAGACTCCCAACGACAACTTCTACTCCCATGAATTATCACAAACTCTGTGATTTTGATATCTCTATATAATCCACCCTGGAAGTAAGTGACGAAAACACCGAATGCTTTTACTCACCGTGACTGAAGCTTTGACTTAACATGTACTCCTACTATATAATATCACTAATTAACACTAACTCCATACTTCTTATAACCAAAATAACCCGGAGAACAGTGACTGAATAATGGCTGTGGGGGAGTTTGAACGCAGCTTACAGAGCGGAAGCACGGTTTATCTCAGGAGAGAATGGAATAATACTGGAGTTTAGGGCAGGCAGGAGCTATGTTCTTTATTATCTAAATGAACCCACGAGGTAGCTACAAGTTCCAACCACACTTTTACTTTTAGACTACAAATAGACACGGACATGAGGCCGGCGTGATATTTAATGCAAAGGCTTAGCCACCACTTGACCACAAAAGTTACAATAATACGTAACGCACCCCCCAACTATTGGTTTGGATTTGTTCGTATCTACAGCATTCTCATTGGTCATAGTTGTTATTTGTTTCCCGAGAATCGAGATTACTCATGAAATGTACGGAGTCTACTGATAAAATACATCCTTCACATATTCAGAGCATTTTTAGCTTTTCCTTACACAACACAATTTAACATGGTTTGACAGAGTGTCACTTCTGGTCAAATTTGTAACATCAGGGCTCCTTTTACAACTGTCAATAAGTAAAAGAAAAGAAACATCGAAAAGCAACCTTTCTAAATTACAAGGGAAATCCATCTAATGATCTTTTTATTACCATTTGCCAGTCCAGTGTATCGGTAGTCACTTAGGTAACGATGAGAATTTTTTTTAACCATTGAACAAATACCCGTGTATATATATGTATGATCGTGACTGCCAACCTCCTGCAACTTCCCATCATCGTACTTTCAGATAAAGACTTGCCATCCCGTTCACTTCCCACCCTTGTTGTCCAGACGTTATGACATTCAGAACACATAATATTCAGAGATGGGACATATCATTGCTGCAACTTGTGAGGTTGGGTCAGAAAAAGAAATAAGTGGACCAAGAGGACGCTCTGACCAGCTACATGACAAGCTAGCAATTGGCCTTGCTATAAATTTTCCCCTCTATATTCACCTCCAATCTTACGTTTTCATTCTCAACACACCAACATTATATAAACCTCGCTTATCAAGGCATGAGATTAAAGAACGTTAGAGAACTTCCCAAAATCAGAGACATTCAACGAAAATCAACCTGATATGGCAAGAAAATAGCATTATACAAAACCGTGCTTATGGCAAGCTCCGCTCACCGCTGTTAGGCCATAATTTGATTTGAATTTGGAGACATTAATGCAATACACTTCCGTATATACATGAAATAAGTTTAAATGAAAGTATTACCATTTTGTTATCCAGCCAACAAGTGAAAGCATAGAAATGAAGTGAATGCCAGAGGTTAAGGTAACAACATTAGATGACACAAGTAAGAATTCTGCAAAGTTACGGATCATTATACGTTCCAAGCTAATATAACGACCATTTTCCAAAACGTAAGAAGCAATACCTAAATCAGTTCGCTTGACAAGGGAAGAAATTAAGAAAGATCAATTTTATTCGACGAATAGATGATGAATTAAGTCAAAAGGAAGAAACATCAATTTTATTCGACGAATAGATGATGAATTAAGTCAAAAGGGAGCTCCCTTCAGTCCAAGCAAAGAGAAGAGAAGGATGAAATTTTATCTCCCGCATCATTCACACATTCACAATAGCAAACTAATTGAATTTCCATGCCTACTGTGTTTGAATGAATGAGTCGGCAGCTAATTCAAATCCTTCTCCCATCCATGAGTGGACTGGAGGAAGCTCCCTTGAGCCATTTTATATCTAACTGACATGTCTGTAACAACATTAAACTCAAACAACGCAAGTGATCACCAACCATGCATACATAAAAAATTCAACGTTCCAGACATCTTGAGGGAGTTGAAGACCTTGAACAGTGGGAATACAAATTGGATACTCTTATGATCAGTCAAATTCGTCAAACAGCCGGGGAAAGCAAACAGTTTCAACCCCAATTATTGCAAGGCTACATGCCCGGTCTTTCTTATTCTCGCTACATTCATGAAGGTCTCGTCTTTTCCATTGACGAGTCTTTGTGATATTGCTAGGCACTAGATATAATCTGATGTTTACATTATGATTCCAACATTCACTATCAATTGCGAGACACAGAACTTTAAGTTTCTACAGAGGACATCTACTGAGGTGGAGAGCTGATAACATGAGAGTATAATTAGATTATGTCCTCTAGTTGCAGTCAAACTCCGACCAAAGAGACACAGAAGGGCAAAAGAGCAGAAGAAACAAGGGTAATAGACTTCCAGTAATAGTTTTCACAAAATTTCACAGGCCTGCAATTGTTTGCACTTACAAAACTTTTGTATACCATGAACCTGCTTTCATGTATTGGTAAGAATTACATAATCGACTCAAGTAGTCGAAAATTGTGCTGATTCAGATTGCTGGGTGGTTGAATTCACCATAGCCGAAAATAATGTTGCATGAACCCTAACCCTAAGCTATAAGCTTTTTACCACTCAAGGAAGGAAAAAGAAATGGCAACAAAGACACTAAGGACAATTGGGTTGCCAAAACGGGAGAAACCCAGAAGTCCTCATGGGGCCTATATCACTCAAAAACACACACAAAAACATGACTGTGTTTCAAATCTAATTGAAACGATATCATAATCTCTGAAACCACATTTACAGATCTACCTAATTTCGTCTTCACATATGTAATACAAATCTAGGATGTGTCGTCAGGTTTCTGCTTTTATTAAACCTAATACACAAGATCAACCAAGGATTATGGTTAAACATGAAAAAGAGCCAAGTTTTTGGATATGTGGCGGCTATCTAATATAAAGGTTTACGAGCGTATACTATGGGGAATGAGCAGGTGAGAAAAGTAAACATAACGATTAGGTTTAGCTCACTTACCAAACTGCTTAATAGTATTATTGATGAGGGGGACTATCTATGGAAACCAAATCAGCTTTCAGGGAGTAATGGTACCTCTTTGCGTTACCAGGTCGCCAAGAACTTGAGAAAAAAGAATCCATCCATGGATTTAAACGAAAACCATCATCAGTTGCACCGTTGTTAGTGATGTAAAAGCTGTTGATAGAATTAAACAGAATGATGTTATTACTAGGAAGGATATGTTTGAGGCTATAATACGTCTGTAGTATATCACAAAAAGAAGAAGAGAGATTAAAAAAAAAGAAGAGCAAAAATGAAGGACGAGAAGAGGGCAAAGAGCAGAAGAAGAGAAAATGTCACTGTCCTCATGAGAGTTAGAGTGGAGAAAGCGATTGAAGATTTATACAAATCTGGTAAAGCTCTCTTCATCAATTCATAAATTATAAGAAAAGAAAAAAAAAAAAAGAGGAGAGAAAATGGGGTGTATCTTTTCCCTCCCTCTTCCTATTTCTTTCCCTTTTACCTCTCTTTCTCAGTATGAGTCGTTTCTTTTTCACAGAAAGTGAGAAGACTTCTCAGGAGATGCTGTAAGCATTAACCTTAAAGCAGGGAATGTGTAATTATTATAAATTAGATTTGAACAGAAGTTGTTTCTTGCTCTAACCAGGTCTGACGTGTTTTATACCACATATACATTTATATATATCTCTTAAACAACAGCTACAGTAACGGGTGGTGGGGTTATCTTTTTTACCGTCAAAAGCGCTGCCCATCTCTCTCTCTATTCTCTACAGTAGTTCACGTTAGCTCTCTAGGTCTCTTTCTAATCCAGCAGAAACTTGCAAGCAACACTGACATTTAATAAGCCTTTAAAGCAACTCTTCCGTACGATACTTCCAGATATTAGGATTTGGAATCGTAGAAAAATATAGCCATCGAGTTGGCAGCTGGTCAGAACCGATAATTATTATCCTGTCCATATTCATAATAAATAACAAAATACCCGATTAGTAATAATGATGTCAAATTTGGACTACATCAATGATGCAAACAACCAATGTAATTGATTTATTTTGTTTCTGATAATTTTATAATCATTAAATTGGGCTAATTAGATTTATTTATTTTGATTCATAATTTTATATTAGTTAGGAATTTCAATAATTAAATTAAATTAAATCGATTGTCAAATAATTACATACATAAGGAATTTTTAAATATTTATATAATTAAAATGAATACATTGAACATAATATTTAATAAGACGATGAAAAGTTAGAAGAAAAAAAAGGAGGGCTGTATAAATATATGTTAATGTTTGATTAAACAACGAGTCACTAAAAACAGATTTAGACCATTGGATGAAGCAAACCATGAGTGTTTTGGAAATTGATACTTGTCAAAATTACGTTAGAATTTTTTTCAATATACGGTACTCAAGTATTAAACCTATTATGACTTATCGTTCGAAATAAGATAAGGAGTACACTCCATCTAAAATCAATAGAGGATAGACTACAATTGAGATACCCAATATAATCAGAAGTTTTAATATGCAACTTATTATTTAAGACCGTCTTTAATTTCGTTTAAAGGATGGACTTGAAGGAAAATCAGGGCATATAGTTTGGGGATGTTATCTATTTCATTCAGTTTTTCTGAGTTAATAAATTATCAAATATCTTAAATACTCAAAATGCCATTTAAAATTTTAATTATCCTAAGACATGGTTTTGGATTCAATTTTAATCACATGTAATGTGTGTGTGCAGTAAAATAACCAATAAAAAAGAAAACGGCCGTTGTTCACGATCTTAATAAATGGACTGATAAGTCAAGTAAAGAGAACTAGTTACTTTTCTATGTTTCGGTGGTTTTGCGGTTTTTTTCCATAAAAATGGGGAAATAGTAATAAGAATATGAATAGATACAATGATTAATAAGAATAAATATAATTATTATAATTATGATGGTTGGTTAAGAAAAATAAATAAGTACTATTACGGTTGGTTTGTAAAAATATTGAGAAATAAA
>JANPWT010000245.1:34852241-34863099 GCA_024678245.1 Erythroxylum densum | reverse complement strand
AGAGGGGGCCTTGGGGCCTCCTCTCATAGTGGGCCCTAGGCGGGTACCCCGCTGGCCCCTACCTAAGGTCGGCCCTGAAGGTAATAGTCATGTCCTCCTTTTATATGAGGACGATAACTGTCAGAACTTGTGTAACTGCCAACAAGATAGATATGATAGGGATTGCATTTGCACCTTACGTTTACTTTTGTAAGGGCGTTGCAGTAACGTTAGTTGAAAGTGCATACGGGAAAAACAAGTTCCTTCTATTTACAGGCATACAGAACCCACCCGTCAGCACCCTCCATATTGCTTATTCTTAGCTCTTCCACCAAGAATGTCAATGACCGGGCTGGGCAAAGAGACCACAAGTTAGGGTGGTTGAGTTATGAGCGGGCCGGGTCAATTTATTTTATTATATATTTTTAAAAAAAAGTCAAAAGTAGAGTCATTTCTAAATTAAAAGTCAAATTATGGGTCAAAATTTAGCGAGTTAAAATCGGGTTCAGGTCGGACCAAATAGGCCGAGCTGGTTCAGACAGGCCGAGCCAGACCAAGGCTATTTTCCACAAATAACCCAAATTTCTAAACGTATACAAGTGTGCAACTTCCTCATTAAGTGCATTTACAACTAACACCTTTATTCTAATGTCAGCGAGCGAATCAGTAAAGTCCATCGCATGCTTGGCTGCTACGCATTACGCAACTATCTTGAAGTTTCGATGAGGTTCCTGGAAAAACCGATACTGACAGCTTCACATGGAAACGTGTGGGGACCTGTTGAACGGACAAACTCACATGGTAGTCAGGTAATAACATTGCCTAATCACGATAACTTTATCCTTAATATTATATTTAAATGTACAGAACTCAATCGCACTAATATTGTTTATTAATACGAGTTTCTTATTTATTAAACCTATTCTGTGGTTTATATAAATGAAGGATACAATCTCTGCCGCCGCACAGCCATCGTCAAGTTTTAACTCCATGATCTAGTCGGGCCTGAATGGACTTGAAATTGCTCTACTATAGTGGAGGATCTAATCTCCAGACTTCTTAGTTCCGTAAAAGATGAGGTGGAGTTGTGATCGGTGTTAACGACGAAGATAAGAAACTTGTAAGCAATTTCAAGTCTATTCAGGCCCACCTAGATCATGCAGTGGAACAAAGTGAAGGAGATTTTTATCAAGAATTGACTGTTTAATCTCAAAGCTGTTTCTTATCACATGGACGATGTATTAGATGAGTGGAAAACGTCGATTCAGAGATCACAACTCCAACAACATCACTCCTCTAATCCCATTCAAGGACAAGGTACTCTCTATCTTTGGTTGTATCTGCTTTTCTACGCGTGGTTTTGGTCTTTGTCCTGTAGTTGGTAGCACAATAAGAGAAATCCAACAAAGACTAGATGACATTTCAATTGGTAAAGTTAGATATAAACTTAATTCAACCCACAAAACTGATAAGCATATCCTTACACATCTCACCACATCTTTCGTCAATACACGAGAAGTAGGAGGCAGAGATGAAGAAATGATGGGATCAAAAGCATAGTACTTAATGCCAAATTCAAGTTCTATATCATCTCTCTTGTTGGGATAGGAGGAATTGGTAAAACCACAATGATGGTTGTACTTATCATGGATGCAGCGTACACTAACACTTTTTACTTTTGATTAATATTGGTCAATAATTAGTCAAACTGAAATTGCTCTTGTTAAAAGTGAATGTGAAAAATTGGAGAGCATCCATAAAGAAATTGCAAAATAAGTGCAAAGATTTGTCTCTTGCTATCATCAATATAAAGAGGATTCATGTAGTTTAAGTATTTGAAAAAAAAAAAAAAAGGAATGGTTGAAAGTCTTGAAAAAGTGAGAGATGAGATAGTAAAGATATGTTGGGTCCTTTAGAGTTTAGTTATTATAATTTGTCATTTCCATTCAAGCAATGCTCTTTATATTGTGTTGTCTTTCCAAAAGATCACAGAATACAAAGAAGAATATTGATTGGTATATGGAGATGACTTAAGGTTTTTTCCCCTTGTCTTTCGTCTCACGTCTGTTTGTCCATTTTCAATCCACACTTACTAGATCGGATTTCCATTGCTCTTAACGGAATCACATTTTCCCCCTTTATCCTCAACCTCTTTTATCTTCCCATACCCCTCCACCACAACAAGACACCAAAACCCTAACATGCTCTAAAACATCCGTTCCCTTCATCCTCAACAAATTAAGTCCTCAAAAATCCCAGACCCCTCCACCCTTGCTCCCAACATTTTGGGGCAAAAACCTCCCACAGTCTCACCCACAAACCTATGGGAGGGTACAAAAACATGGGATGCAGCACTTATACGTTTCTTTATGGATAAACGCCGGTCTTCTCCTATAATACAAGTATGAGTTCAAAGAAATCGGAAAGGAAGAGGCATACAAGAGATAATGTTAACAAAAATGACAACATTATATTTACTTTTAGTGCAAAATCTTAGGCTTAAAAAGTGACAGAAGAAGGTTCATGACACATCTCACAGCTTCCATTATTCCTCTAGAATTGGTAATGTGGTATGGATTTAGAAAAAATAAATAAAGAACATATCATTACGAGCAATGTTTTAAAAACTAGATCGGACATCAAACCGGTCAAATGAATGATTTAAAGTTTAGATGTTCAATCGGTAGTGAACCATTATAAAATTGATATATAATAAATAAGAAGTAAAACTTATAAGAATAAGTAAAAATAAAGTTGGATAAAATAATAAAGTTCATGAGTAGAGGATGATTCGTTGAGAATGATCAGATATATTTTCCTTCCCTTCGTATTTTTTTTTTGTGATCATTAATTTTCCTTCTCTTTAGAACCTAACTTGGATAATACAAATACGTTACTGGAAAAAAGGTAATTTCATGATTTTCTTGGAAATTTCAAATATTTTCACTTATTTTAATGATCAATATTTACGCATAAATAAAATATTTTGAATTAGAAGAGATGTACGTTGGGCTACATAATATGCTTTTGAGAAACAAGCTTTCAAAATTAAAAGTGAATAAAAACACGATAGAAAGAGTTTGTTGTGTATTAATAATATATTAGATATTCTAACCGTTAATTACGTTAACCTTATTTATTAAAAAGACAGTAGTAGGATATTTATGCATTCTTGCAGATAACTCTTGTTTATTTCAGTTAAACCAAAACACCATATTTTTTTTATGTCAAAGCATAATTTATGTTGTTCATATAAATAAAAATAATTTAATGACCATTGTTATTCCAGTTTAACCAAACATTTATAATTTTTGATTTTCGTTTTCATATAATTAATTGATTTTCTTTTTTAGGTTGTTTTTATAAAATAGGAAAATTTTAAGTTCTACATTGTTTTTCTTGTAAAAGAAGAAACATTAAAAGGTAAATTGAAGTTTTTTAAAAAAGTGATCCATGAAAAAGATTATGCAAGTTTGATCAAGGTTTTAAAAATTGGACCGATCCGTTTGGTCTGACCGAAAAAGGTTTAAACCAGCTGGTTTTTTTACATAGAGATTATTAGGTTAAACCGAATCCAAGCTTTGATCGCTTCAAACTTTTTCCAGTCGGATCAGATGGTCCGATCTGGTTTTTAGAACCTTGATTATGAGTCAACATTCACAATATTTCACTGGAATATTGGACTACTAAAGGCCTAAGCTTGTCAGCAGGCTATTTGGGAAAGCCAATATATATGGATGAGAATACAACTTTGAGGAAACGGGTTGGTTACGCTAGATTATGTGTGAGTATGGACATTTCTAAGGACATGAAAAATTATATCCCCATTTTAAGGTTGGCAAATGGAAATTCCCTAAAGGAAGATAAAGTCATAGTTATTTACCATTGGAAATCGTCCCTACAAGCTCAAGGCAAAACATGGAAACTAACAGGGAAAGTCTTTGTAAGGGGAGAATATGGAGAATTTATGGGGCTAGATAAGCTTAAAATAGAAGGGAAACTCGAGATGGATGAATATGAAACACATAATCAAATATCTGAGGATCAGGGACTGATTATTCAAGTAGATAGAATTTTTTCCAATGAGGCTAAGAGGGACCAAACTAAACACATTATAGAGGATCAGCAGAAATACGGATGATAACAAGGAATATGGCATCACTACAAACTACAAAAAGGGTGGAAGAACATTATACTAATTGTAAAACAGATAAAGGAGTAACGCATAAGGGAAGTCCTCCTAAAATTCAACAACATGCAGCCACTCAAATATTGCCACAACAGTAAGAAACCTTGCCTTAGGTGGAAAATCAGGAGGAAAAGTTTGAATAAGTACAAACTAGAAAGAGCAATCGGAGCAGTAGGAAATGCTCAAAAGGTAAAACCATTATTACATGACCTTTCTAGTATGGAATGTTAGAGGAACAAATAACCCTTCGAAGCTCAATGCTTTGAAGGATTTTATCCAGCATGAGAAGCCTAGATTGTTTTGCCTATTAGAAACAAAAATTAGACTCGAAAATTTGAATAAATTAGGTTTTTTTGGAAGTCGATGGAAGATAAAGTCTAATCACTAGTACCATGGTTATGGGAGAATCATCATTGTTTACGATGAGGATCTTATAGAGGTGGAAGTTTTGGAAGCTAATAAGCAATTCATTCGTACAAAAATGACATTCAAAATAGAGCACACTTTAGTGTTTGCTACCTTTGTCTATAGTTTTAATACTACATTCCAAAGAACGAACCTATGGAATTCAATGAGAAGACTAAAAGGTTCAGCTAGTGGTCCATGGATTATAATTAGTGATTTCAACTCCACTATTTATCAATCTAAAGTTGAAAGAGAATTGTAATTTGCTCAATTATAATACAAATTTGCTTGATTGCACCAAAGATGTGGAAATTCTGACTTAAAATTTGAAGGTCACATATTTACTTGGAGCAATAAGTAGAGTTATAAATGGCTTATTAGAAAGAAATTAGATAGTGCCTTGGTGAATGTGGAGTGGTTAGCAACCTTTCAGAACAATAAAGCCATTGTTTTAGATCTAGTGTTTTCAGATCATACCCCTATCAAGGTGGATAACCTTTTTAGCAAGGATTATTTAAAGAACCCATTTAGATTTAACAATTTCCTAATTACTGTGGAAGGGTTCCAAGAAACCATTTCCAAAGGCTTGGAGTTTGAGGTCATTGGTATTAAACAATTTATTTGCTCGCAAAAACTAAAGGCTGTCGAACATGAATTGAAGAGACTAAATGGAAGTAGGGGACAGAGCACAAAACAAGTGATAAAAGCTATTAGACTTCGACTCTCACTTATACAGAAATCACTGGTTGATAATCCTATTGAAGAGATTATGACGAAGGAGGAGAAGGAAGCCTTGAAGCTTAGGGATGTCCATTTTGGCTCAGGTTGACCAGGCCACCGGGGGGTTGCGGGCCAAAATGGTTGGGCCTGGCTGGGCCATGCGCCGAGCATGACATCCCCACTGAAGCTCAACATACAAGCAGTAGATAACCACTGCTCACTATTAAAACAACGATTCAAAGTCATTTGGATTAAGGATGGGGATAGATGCACAAGGTTTTTCTTCAATTCAATTCGACAAGGAGGAATGTTAATAGGATTACTTTGATTAAAGTTGAATCAGGGTAGGTCTTGTATGAGCAAACTGAAATTGCTCAAAATGCCTTGACAGATTTCCAAAAGTTTCCAAAAACTGAGGGAAATGCAGCACTTGTCGTATAGATCTCAGGAATTTTGTTTCTCCTAAAATTCTTGAAGATGTAGCAGATCTTTTAATCAGGCAGGTCACGAATCAAGAGATAGAGGTAGTGGTGTTCAAAATGAATGGTTCGAAGGCTCTAGGACTAGATGGTTTGAATGGTTTCTTCTATCCAAAAACTTAAGATAAAATAGGGAAAATTATGAAAGAAGTAGTGCACGAGTTCTTCAAAAATGGAATACATCTCAAAGATATCAACAAGACTTCCTTGTGTTTGATTCCAAAAATCCATAATACTACTACATGGAGTGACTTCAAACCTATTTCATGCACTAACTTTACTTATAAGATTATTGCTAAAATCTTGGCCAATAGATTGAAATATGTGCTACACTTCATCATCAGTGAGAATCAAGGAGTCTTCTTAAGCAAGCGGAATATTGGAGATAATATCCTAATCTTGTAGGAACTTCTGACAGGGTACATCAGAGGAAATTCCCCTCATAACTGCACTATAAAAGTGAATCTCCAGAAAGCTTTTGATAGTGTCAGTTGGAGCTTTTTATTGCATACTATGGGAGTTATGGGTTCCCCTAAACTTTTATCAAATAGATTAAAGAGTGTATAACTACGATATCATTTGGGATTATGATCAATAGAAGTCCCACTGAGTTGTTCAAAGGCAAAAGAGGACTTAGATAAGGGGATTTACTTTCCCCTTACCTATTTCTAATTTGTATGGAAGTTCTTACCCTTATGCTGAAGTACAAGATCTCCTCAAGTCCAAATTTCGAATACGATACCAAGTGTAAGTTGCTTTCATTAACTAGTTTATGTTTTGCAGATGATCTAATTATGTTAAGAAAGGCTGATATTCCCTTAGTTTCATTACTAATGAATACCTTACAGAGATTCAAGGAGATATTAGGATTGAGCATCAATTTTTAAAAAAGTTTCATCTTATCGAATAGTGCTTCACATCTAGCTAATGATTTATCTCTTATCACTAGAAAGGGAATACATGACCCTCCTATTACATATTTGGGCATTCCTATCTTTTCGAGACGACTACGATTTAGAGAATGTCTTCCCCTTATTGAAAATATTCAAAAGAGATTAAGTTAATGGACAAACAAAAAGTTATCTTATGGTGGTAAACTTTAACTCCTAAAATCTGTTATCATGTCTATAAATACGTATTAGTGTTCTTACATTTTCCTCTCCAAGGGGCTATCAGAACAATGGAAAAAATGATGAAACAATTTCTAAGGAGTAATGAGAAAGGAGAAAGAGGAATCACTAAAGTCAACTGGACTCACATATGTTAACCAAAAGTAGCTGGAGGATTAGGCTTGGAATCAATTGGCAAAAGCAACAAATGCTTATTGTTGAAAAGGTTGTGGAGAATTTTAAGTGAAAAGAAATCACTATGGATTAAGTGGCTATATAACTACATATTAAGGGGTGGTAGTCTATGGCCAACTAGACCTAAAGATAGTTACCCATAGTTCTTTAACCAAATACTAAGATTGGGAGAGGAAGTACAACACCAGATCACATGTAAGATAGGGGTAGGGGATCGAATTTCACTATAGTATGACAATTAGACAAGCCAAGGAGTACTAATTCGCCATCCAATAGCTAGGGCTACTCGGGATAGATTTTCAAAAAAAATTAAAATCCAAGAATTAATTTCAGATGGCAACTGGGATTTTTCCCAAGAGGAGATCATAATTCTTTCAATACCGCAGTATAGGCACAATGATGGAGAGGATATATATCTATGGAATGGTCTAGCTGTTTTGGAAATAACCTGTAGGTAAGCAAAACAGCTAATGTATGGGACAAACCCAAGCATTGGATGGTGTAAGTTGATTTGGAGTAACACTCTCAAACTAAATGCTAGCTTCTTGAGTTGGTTAGCCATGAAGGATATACTAAGTACTATGATAAGACTAAAATTCCTCTCCTCCTCTAAACAATGTATCCTTTGCAATCTAGAGGTAGAGGAAAAAGATCGTTTATTTTCCAGGTGCGAATATTCTAAAAGAGTATGGCAACTAATTTCCTCTTTATGCATACTTAACTGATATCAAAGCAATCTGAATGGCATTATACAAAAGATATTACAGATCCATACATCCAAACATGACAAGGATGTCTTTATGGTTGCCACTGCAACATTTATATAGGAGCTTTGGAGGGAGAGAAATAATAGAAGATTTGTAGGAAGGGAAAGAGGCATACACTCACTCATAGAAATCATAACTAACAGTATTAGAGAACAACTGGTCATAAACTAGATGGAGAAGAAATACAGTGAGAGGCTAGCAATTTCTTAGAGACTCTAACGAGACTCCAAAGATATCTACTTAATTTTGAACACTACATCTGTGTCTTATACAAGCAAGGAACCACACACATATCATTTACGTAGGAATCTAAGGTTGGAGTTCTTACCTTAAAGGATCGATCCTCTGTGTTGTCTTAGCTCTTTGATCCTCTACATTCATCACTGGCACAGAAGACAATAAGTCGTGCGATGGGAGATAATACCCTTCACTAGCCAGATCTTTTCAAATGGCGAGAAAGATCCATTGAGTAACCCTAATTAGAGATTCCATTGATTAAGAAGAATATAAAGATGAAGAAACAAAATTTAAATCAAAAATTCCTTACCTTCATAACTATTACCTGAGGAAAGAGTTGAAGAAAGCTTTCAAATTACCTTAATTTGGAAACTTCTGGAGGATCTTTTAGATGGGGGAATAATGTTAACTCTCTATAGGAAGTTCCCTAGTCGTTTTGTTGAACATTCCACGAGGTCATTTTATTAGCCTTGAGTCACAATGTCATTTGGTCAAACATTGGGAATTAATTCGATGTCTCCCTTGCTTTCCTTGATGAAGGATAAGTGTTGAACTCATATTCAATTATTATTCCAATATTATTTTCAACTTAAAAAAATGAACGTTATGGATTTCGTACCTTGCAGATCGATACCTACCAGAAAACGGTACGAAACTATGTTTAAAGGTACTACTCGTCGGTACAAGCAATTTTGCATGATACCGGTCGATATTTAAAATACCGATCAAATACTGGAAGATACCGAAAACTTTGAGAAATAGGAGGACTATTTTTTAATAAAATATTTTATTTTTATTTAATCTTATAGTTCTTACATATTTATTATATATCAATTTTATAGCGATTTAATATCGATTGAATTTTTAAACCTTAAACCTTTCCTTTGACTAGTTCAATATCTAAAATTTTAAACATTGGAAGAACCCTTCCAAATAGGCAAAGCAGATGTCATCAATTGGTGGAGAAAAGACGAGGAAACTAGAGAGAGGACAAATGAAGACACTTGAGATGCTAAAGAAAACACGAGGACGCTAGAGAGAAAATTGATGAAGACACTAAAACTAATGGAAGATGAAGAAAAAATAGAGAGAAGCGGTGTCCTTAAGTTATCAGTATGGACAAAACGACGTCATTTTAACAGATAAAACGACATTGTTTTCATTGTTTTTTATTCTTCTCCTATTTGCTACGAAAATATTCGTAGCAAAAGCTTTTTAACGATGAAATTTATTTTTGTAACTGATAATTATGGGATCCGTGTGTTTTAGCTGCAAAAAATATTTCTTAGCTAAAACCATTTTGTTACGAAAATAAGTTCACAATAAAAAAGTCAACAAATCTTATTAGCTACGAAAAATATTTCGCAGCTAAAAACCTTTAGATATGAAACTAAATTCACAATTAAAAAATATCGTCAAATCTTATTAGCTATGAATATAAAACATAGCCTATCCTAAATGTAGCTAATAGTTTTAAAACAATCATGAAAATTTTTAAGTTAGAGGTATTGTTTCAATAGGCTACGATTTTGAAATTTTGTAGCCAAAAAGTAACTATTAGTTACAAATTTTAATTCATAGCAAAAAAAAGTAGCCAAAACTCCTGTTTTACATAATGTAAAGAAGTTTCACCCTCAATAAATAGATTAATTCATCTTAGGTAGCATGACTTGTCTTATAACCTTAATTTAGAGAAATTGCTTGAGACATTATGTTAGTGTTACAATTTGCAGACATTAATTCTTCTTTATTGCGTTAGCTTGGTAGAATTATCTCAAAGGTTTGGAAGCTAATCAACTTGATCTATTTGGATATGAAGGGTTATAATAAGATAGAATCTTTCCAAAGGAATAACAAATCTCTGGCATCTTAAGAGTTAACTTTTACGTACATGTATATTAGAATGAAACATCTTCTATTGTATTAACGAAGTTGAATAATCTTAGAGGAACTTTAGTTTATAGAACAACTTTCCATAAGAGGGCAAAGATAAACAAAGATTAATTGTAACTTAGATTTCATATATGCTAGCTAAGACACAAATACTTTTTCACTTTTTAGGTGTCAATTCTTAAGGCCTGCTTTTTTGAAATCTAAACTGACCAATATTTTTTCGTATAACCTAGACATCAAACAGGATCTAAAGTCCAAGGCTTTTTGATACATAGAATCCTCATGAAGAGGCAAATATTAAGCATAATTATCTTTCTGTATGACTGTTGCTACATTATTAAAGAATTAAGCTTTTAGGAGAACTTAAAAGGAAGTTATAAGCTAGAGGACACATTGTATTTTCATTGAATTTTGGATGTTTTACAATGAAAGAAAACCCTTGCTTTCATAGACTTAGCAAAGGAAATGAGGACAAACAACTTTTAACAAAGATTCCCACATAACACAATAATTCAAACTAGAATACAAAAGTAAATAATAAAAGAAAGAATTATTGAAAATGTTGGGCCCTAATAATATTCTTAGAAGATGTAAGAGAATCTATTAATAAGGTCACTAGGCAAAGGGGAACTCATGGCATATAAAAAGATCTCCTTACTCACTTTCATCTAGAATAATGTAATCACAGTCAATATCACTCATGGCTCTGATCACTTCAAGAGTAGCTTTGGTCAGAGGGCACAAAGGGATATTAGAAATGTTGGACCCTAAACTTTTCTTGGAAGTTAGAACTATGGTATGTGAAATGTTGGAAGTTAAAAGTTGGAAAATGTAGTTGGAACATGTTACATTGATCATGCTTCGGTGTTTTCACCATAACTTTTT
>JANPWT010000245.1:34763527-34779031 GCA_024678245.1 Erythroxylum densum | reverse complement strand
CAATCTTAAAGATTAAAATTGTTATTTAAATAAATTGTCAGTAATTTATTTTATTTGACAAGCATCTGTAATCTTAATATGGAGAACATAATTTATTATGTTGTGGAAAGTTAAAATTAATAAGAAGTTCAATCATAAATTTTTAGTGAAATAATTTATGATTAATTATAATAAGAATATACTGGTCCTGTATAGATTCTTATTATAATTTTATTCTTATTAATTTTTCCCTGCGGTCCCTATCGTGTCTTAAATGTTTGGACCACACATGTGTTATTTGTAATTTAAATAAACAACAGATTATTTTAATTAAAAAAAATTATTTATTAATATTTTAAATTAAATAGAAGAATCTGTTGATTTGAATTACAAAGCGCATATAAATGAAAAAAATCGTGTAATCTTATTGGTAACTTCTTATGCGGAAAGGAGAGGTTTTTTTCGATATATATATATATATAGAAAAAAAGTGATGATTATTTGAAAAACATAGAGAGAAAACAGAAACTCTCTGGAAAACACATGATCTATTCTTTCTGCCCACCCAGAAATAAGGATTACAAAAATAATTGAAGTTATACAATAGAAGGCTGTAAGGATAAAAAGATTTGCGGAAATAATTTTTTGTGGAAAGAAGATCAATTAACGACTCCGTGCTTCAACAGAATTGTCTTGTTTTGATTCTTGTTATTGGTTTGTCTGTATATATATTTCTGATCTTGGCTTGCTTTCGTTGTGAATACTGTTGATTCCATCACATGCAACTAAAATTTATAACCCCAAATATTTGAAGATTTTTAAAGGATCTTCTATGATCACTTGAAGCACCCTAAAGATAAACTCATAATATTTGTTCTTGAATATGTACTCAACTTTACATATCATCCCAACTTAGAGTGCTAGTTCCATGATAGGAATTTGGAGACTCATCATGAAATCTGTTTAATAATGAAGTTGGCAAGTTGTCACTAATCAACATGTAACCTTTTTGTTAAAAGCCAAAACTCGATTTCTTTGTAAAGTCTCTTTGGTACTTTGCGGTTTTGGCTTGGAATCAACCACAATAAAGATGACAACGACATTTTATAAAAGGAACTTAATAAAATATGACATTCCATGCATTGCTTAGGGAAAAAGGTACAGTTCTAGCACAATACACTCTAATCTATAGATATTGACTTATTTCCAAGATTAGAAAATAAAAATGATGAAATTCACTTTATTGGGTCATTTCACTGATTGAATTTTGCGAAAGAAAGAATGTAGAATTCATGAATTATAATTCTTTATGTTTAAACTAAAGATAGAAAGATAAAAGCAAGACATATTGTAATAAAAAGTTAAAAAGAGTCAAACACCTCATCAATAAGGTTGGGATAATGATAAATTATTCATCCCAACCTCTATCCTAATTGGATAATTAGCTAATCTTCCTGTTTATGAATCCACAAACGAAGTTAAAGGGAAAGTAAAAAGGGGATAATCTTGCTGTTCACCTTCAAAAGGAAAAGAAGAAAGCGTTAGTTAGGTCACATAAGTTCTGTAGCGGACATATCTCATACACAGAATCAAATTCCATTCATATTCCCCTTAAAATAAGTTTCTGATATCAACCCTGATCTATATGCATCTGTAATGCCCCCACCGTCCTAGAATCTAATATTCATTTTCAAATATATTTTATTTTCCCTCAAATATATAAAAGACCTTATGTAAGTGTCAGCAGACAAGAAGCATTACTAGTTCTGAGATAAATATATATGTATGTGGCCAGGATGAAGATGACAGAAGATGGTGGATGGAGAGAAGAGGATTGCCAATAACAACATTATCAAATTAAAAACAATATATCTATAGTTAAAGGATCTCCAAAAGGTGGTCTCGAATTTAGTCCCAACCAGCCTCTCCAGAGGGACCAAATAGTGTCTAAAAGCATGATGTGCTATCGTAGATGTTAAATGCACGACTTTAAAAAGAGAATTCCTCGTGTAAATAACCTTGTAATGATAGTGTCGCATTTTGTACCGTTTTCAGTTGACTTGACGAGGATATGTGTTGATAGGCTTACTAGGTTTTTGTTAAGTTACATGTAATTTATGCCGAACTATGTTCTAAGTGGCTTGGAGTGGGAACAGAGCTAAGGTTTTGGGAGATGTCAAGTTTTTAACCTGTAGAAAGGTTTTTAATTAGTATAAGAAAAAAGAATTCTGAATTGGGTTCTTAGTGTAGTTTAGAGTGCTTTCTTTTAAAGGGGAATCAAGTTTTAGGGTTCGACTTTAAATTAAACTAAGGGTAAGAGCTCGATATTCAGTGATCATATCAAAAACTACCAAATTTTCCTAAACTAAACAAGTTAGTCCTAACATCAGCTTAATGTAAATTTAGTTATTTGGTATTATTTAAGGATGTAATAAAGTTTTGCGTTATAGATTGTAGTATTATAAGTTTGAATTTCAATTTATAATGATTATTTCGTCTACAATTATAGTGAAAATTACAATTTATAACTTAAAACTTTGGCAATACCCACTTATAATTATGTTTACTGCATATTTCAAACCACATGGTGTCTAAACTTAACCTCCTAACACTAACCAATGGATTGACAATTTCATTAAGACCTCACTCATGAGCTCTCATTTCAACCATGGAGGACATGTCAAGCTGAATAGCTCGCGACAAGAAAGTGCCTGGGTGACAAGCTTCGAAGGACAGCTCATAGACGCATATAATATACGTTGAATTGTCCAATATGAAAGCTGCTATGTGGAAGGATAGCACGATGTGTTTCTCCACTAACTTCAACCACATTAGTTACGTTAATCGCATCTCAAACATGATAAACAAATCATACCAATTAACGTTATCTAGATTCGAGATTCCACTAGCTATCATCTCCATCATCATTATTGGCGTGTTATGTAATCTTAATTGAATGTCACCAAATTAATGTTCCTTTTTTGTCGTTTGCTTTGGTAATAATTTGTCTTGTGATCGTGAAAGGGAACAAATTATTCACAGAGAGGACTGATCGGTGGTTGAAAAGGCTTTGATATAAATATAAATGGTGAGATGTGCCAATACATTTCTCTTTTATTAACAATCACTGGACTTGAATACTTCATAGTTTTAAAACATAAGTAGCTGAATTTTTTTGGTTACAATATTAACAGATCGAGTGAAAATTGCTTGACTAAGTAGAAATCAGTAGAATCTAAAGTTCTCTTTCTGGAAACTAAAAAGAAAAGAAGATAACCATTGAACTCTTATATTGTCTGATGTAAATAACTTTGACATTTGTCTTATTACAAGAATTGAATTTGAAACATTTAAAATTGATTTAACGAAATACGTACGGTAGGGTTAATTACAAAATTTTAAAATTTTACTCAATTTTACAATTATATCCTGAACTTGAAAAAAATGTTAATTAAATACTCAAACTTTTAATTTTTTTTCAATTCTAACCTGACGTTAATAGTTTTGTTAACATTGCTAATATGACTTGTCACATAAGAAAGAAACTCTAAAAAGACTTACACACATCACGCTTAATTAGGTTTAACTAAACTACATTTTTTGATTGAAATATCTAAATTAAACTCGTTTTCTAAATCGTTGGAATTGAAAACCTTAAATCAATTCGTTCTTGCATAGAAAGAAAAAGGGCTTAGGGTGGCAAATTGTGAAGTTATTCAAATTGTTACAAATTGTGTTGTCATCTCGTACCAGCATGACAGAGTTTGATTCAAGAATTTAATCACAAAATAACTAAATTTAGTTAAACTTAATTAATTAGTCTGATATGTATAAGTGTTTAGGAATTCTATCTTATATGTGACAAATCACGTAAACAACATTTACAAAAATATTAACGTTAGGTTAGAATTAAAAATATAAATATGATTCAGTTTCGAAGAAATTATGGTTTAGGTGGAAGTCTACAAAGCATGTGCTTGAATATGCCAATTTCACGATTTTATACCTCTTACTTATTTCGTTTCGCAAGAAGAAACAGCTCAATCAACATATCAGCGCTCAAGGTTCTCTGCTTTACTGATATTTTGATTACTGAGTTTTATAATAAAAATGAACAAACAAAAAGCTAATTAGTAACGGAACCCGAAGAAGGGTGAAGGTCTGGTCAATCGAAGATTGCCTTCATGACCACGAAGTTACATCTTCTAAGCACATATCAGTTCTTTTTAACAAGGAATTGTGAATATATCATAACTGTGATCAGAACATAATAAACTTTAGTGGTCATATGTTTATAGAATTATGCTTATATTTTAAGAACTTGCAATTGCTTTTCTATATCCAGGTTTTATTGCTGAAGCAGATTACGTCTCAGCTATGAACTTCCAAGAGTGGGGCAAGTCAACACCAGCCACAGTCGACTCCACCATGGCTCAGCCTTTTTCAGCAACCCCAATGGACCCACTCCTCATATGACTTCACCACCTCTCACCGGCAACGCGTGCTTCCATGTCACTCTCCTGACCTCTCTATCCCTGGTCTTCATAATTCTAAACTCTCTAGCGACATCCATCCATTATTTTAGATTCTTTGAAACTCTGGAGAGAAAGTGATCGAAGATAGAGATTTGTGCAAGTTTTTATCTACACATAATACCCTACCTTCCATGTGAATGTGATCATTTTTCTCGATCAGCACGAGCAGACATGAATTTTATTTATTTATTTAGTTATTTATCCTTCATTAGCCTTTTTTATGCTTGCAACGTAACAGTGACAAATAGTTCCAGCTCAGTCTTTCTCGACACACCATGAGACCTATACATGTAATGGAAATATAATATCCCTCAAATACGAAACAGGATCTTCTGTCTAATATTATGGTGTCTTATTTTGTTTCATGAATCTCAGCCAATGCGAGTCCCGTGCTGAAATTCATGAGACAGAATAAAATACTATAATATTAGACATAAGATCCGGGCTCCTCAAATGCATACCCTTAAAACAGGCACTATTGTTCTCTCCCTATGATAAATAGGTTAGTAGTGTACTGTTGTGTAAGTACATTTAATGTGTACCGTATATTTTCTTAGATAAGCTCTATTTTGATTGTCTAGCTAGACCAATTTGTTGTTTTTGTTGTTTTTATACTCTAGCTCTGATAGAATTTCCTAACTCCCTATTCACATGCCCAATTAAAAGGCTACAACCATTGTGTTGGGTCTTCTTTTGTGTGCTTGACAATTAAAAAGTCTACCGATTCTTACTCATCTTATACATACAAGGTATAGAAGAAGTATCTTTGAAGTATTTCTTTAGACCATATATAACAATTCATACATTAGATCATCATCATCATCATATCTCGAAATTTCACAGTAAAGTGAGGTCTGGAGAGACCTAATAATATGTAGCTTTATCCCTATAAAATAGAGAGGTTGTTTTCAGTAGACACACATGTAGATGTATTCAACAAATTATTTTAAGATTAATGGATAGAATTTACTTAAACATTAAATTAATATTTTGATAAGTTAATAATTTAAAATTAAGCAATAGATTTAGTCAATTATTTGATAAATAAATAATTTCAAATTAAGTGATAAATTTACTTAAAATTTAATTGTGAACTCTTAAACTTATCCATATACATGAAATTCTGTAAAATTCATTAGTCTCAAACTCAATAAGTTAAACATTAGAAAGACTTGGAACTTAACCTTCTATATATCATCGGAGATCCCATTTCTAAATTTTTGCTTGTATCCTTGCGCACAAGCCTCTTGATCCTCGACGCTTTGCTTATCATAATATTTCTGTAGTATTGCATTCTAGATCCCGTGGCCGGTCTTTGAATTTTTTGAGTGTTTTGTGAGGTACCCACGTAATGTACGGTGAAGATCTAATTGTCGGCGGGGCCAGTTCATGCCACCTTCATAAGCTCCCCTGATATTTAATTACAATACATAATATTTGTATAGATAACCGAGACAACTAGTTATTGGAGATATAGAATGCTTGTTGCATGTGATTCACCTTACAGCAGGCTGAACTGTTCTTTTTGATGATTGTCAGAAGCATTGTAGGGCCTTGTGATCCTCAACAATTGTAAGCATTAAACTAATGTTTAATAGTTGTGTCTAGGAGAGTTACTGTTATAGTTTTCTCCAAAATTCTTTTATCTGCCTGCATTGCTGGACTTGTCTGGGGCATCTCTTCCACAAAACTTGAATGATATTGGCCAATGCACTGGGATTTGTTTGGCATGCCTCAAACTCCAGACGCAACCTTTCTTTGGTTTCTGTGATCATATGTATGTGTCAGAGAGAAAGAAAAACAGATAAAGAATCTCAAATTCTTCTTCATCTATATTTTATTCCTTCTTTTGCAGTATATACTGACTGAGAATGTGAAAAGCAAAGGCCTTTCATTAGGAAACAAGCTGTTGCTGGTTGAAGATTTGGTGCAACCAGTAGTAGTACTGTTGGCCTTTTTCCGGAAAGGATTCGATTCTCTTCTGCTTCTTCTCCACATTCAAAGCATAAGTTTTTGATTCTATTCAAACTGTTACAGGTGATCAATCTTTCATCTTTTTTCTTGCATTCACTTTTCCATGAATTCTGTGTTCTGAAACTTAGAATCTTTGGAAGAAAAGATATGATAAGTTCAGCATGTCATTTCCATGGTATTGTCCATTTTCATGTTTTTGCCTTTATGGCTTAGCGCTCTCCGAACTGATCTCAACCAAGAACTTGTTCCATGCACTCCTCTATTGTTTACTTACTAATTGTTGATGAGTTTCTTCATTTGTCTGATTACGTGCTCCTTGTAGAAGAAAAGGATTTAGGGCCATATGATTACAAGCAAAGAATAGAACCTTGCTTCTTTTCTTCATGCAGGGACTAGGGATCTCCTGTGTCTTTAAACTGCATTTAGTGTTGAGGTTTCATATAATTTGCCACTGAAGGTTTAATATGGCAAGTGTAAGGAAATGATACGATACAACGTTGATTTTTCGTATTGGAAGAGGATTTTGTGCCCGGCCCAGGAAGAGAAGATGAAAAAAAAAAGGGAAGTTGACAGACAGACAAATTATACAAAGTTGTTGAATGATGTTACAGATGCATAATTGTTCAATATTGCTTTCCTTTCAGTCCTTTTTGTACCTAGAACTCCTTATCATCGATAGAAGAGACCTCGTTGGTGTTTACTGGTTTCTACTCGTTGTACAGGTGAACAGCGAGTTGCAGAGAAATCTTCAATCTTTAAATTTGATCCTGATGAATTCCTGAGCACATGGAAGGGTTCTTCGATTACCAGTTACAATAAATATCTGGTTCTAGAGTGGTTGGTTTAACAGCAGTTTCTATGGAGAAACTTCTCAAGCCTTGCGACAAGGAATACATGAGAATGGCCATGTTGAAGCACGAAGAAACGTTCAGAGAGCAGGTAACTCTTCCCCATCTCTTGTGTATATAAGGGTCAAACCGAATTGGCAATTCTTAGCCTGAAAATTCTGTTGCAGGTAAACGAACTTCACCGTTTATATCAAGTACAGAAGACTCTGATGAGAAGAAGTGAAAGTTATTATAGGCCTGATTCGAGGAGTGAAGAAACATGGAAATCGAAGAAAGGCATCGGCTTCAATCATACTATTAATGCTCATGATATGCAACAAAAGTCGATGGTGACATTTGACTTGGAGAGACCTGCAGAGGAGTATGTTGCAGAATCAAACGGCTACAGACTTTTAGACCCCATAAATGAGAGTGAGATCAGGCTAACACTAGGGCCAACGAGTTACAGTCGGGGAAAGAAACCTGAGACACCTCGGACTTCAGATTCAGGGCAAAGCTTTTGTTCATCTTCCACAGGATCAAGCCATATCAACAGGACAATTCAAGGAAACCGTCAAACAACGTATTCAACTAGAGAAGAAACCGTTCAGATTCCTGAAATAGGCTTGGAGTGCCAAGGTGGGAGTAAAAACAGTGTTGAAGTTGAAGAACGATTTACAAAGGAGAGACTGAAACAGCCTCCTTGGCTTTTCCAGGTTTTGAGTCTCAACATGACTTGAAAATATCTTCCTTGCTCTAATGTGATGAGGACTTTTTGGACTTGTTCCCATCCACTAGTTCCGTAATTGATGTTCGGATCTTTTTCTTTTTTCCTGCTTAGTTTGTTTGATGCGTGTCTTGTGTAAAGATAACCTTTATCCAAAAGGGTATGATTCGTGGCCCCATTGCTTGAAAGCCAATTACAATCTAATCAGTAAATGGGAATGCTCGACTTGCATCTTTTATGAACTTTCTTAACGTACGTACTTAATCATCTAAATATAATACTGACATGCTTTCAAATCATCAGCTAAATATTCACAATTTTCTAAAGCTTGCCAGCATCTATAGTCCCCAGCCGAACTAGACTAACCCGCTGAAAGCTTTGTTGATTGAAAGAGCCAAAGGTTCAATCTTGAACAAGTATCACATTTTCTCCGATGTCAATACGGATCTTTATATATTTCTGCACAACGTACGTTCCCTGGATTTAAGTAGATCCTACAAAGCCACTTTTACTGTGTTATTAACTGGTATGTCTTACTGGAAGTGCACCGAAATATTAACTTGTGAAACAGGAGCAGCAAAATGGAATATAAGTCAGTGAGGGCCGACAGATACCTAACGCTTCTTTTTAGATGCACGAGAGACATGGCTGCCTTTATAGACCAAAAGAGTCCAGAGGGACCTTTAAAAATAACCATTTTAGCTTTTTTAAAGAACAGTCTGTGGCTGATAACTTCCACTGTCCAATAGAAGTAGCAGGTGTCGATGTGTTTGTCGGCTGTGGCACAATGTTGGATTCCAGGCCTATTGAGTAAGAGTGATATGTGCCTAGCCTTACAGGGGTATGGATCCACCATAGGCATCCATGCATGAAAGTTCAGAAACTACATACCTCCTGCTCACGGATTACCAAGAATAAAGCGTTACTGCTAGCTGGCCGGCCCCTTGAGTATTCTTAAGACACTTTGGTGTTCATGATTCAGAAGTAGGAAAAATATAAAATTTGCTTGAGTAGGGATTCTTGTCATCAGAAATCAATATGGAAGCAGTCTTCATCGGGTAATTCTTGTAGCATTGGACTAATGACCATTAACTGGAGTCAATCTGAGACCCTAAAACTATTCAAGTTCTCTAATTCATCAATCTCTGGATCAGACATCACATAGAATATGCAATGAGACTATTATATACAGTGATATCTTACAAGAGAAGGACATATAGAGAGGTATATATGAATTTGAAACAGACAACAGCTGATGTGAAAGGATGAATTGTTCAGAAAGAACCTCCCAAATTTCAGAAATATACCTATTTATCAGGATATGGAATGCCGCCGATCCTTGCTTGGCCTTGTTTTGGTTTTGGAATTGGAGGGTGTGACTCCATCAGCACGTACGAAAGGATAAAGCTTACCAAGCTTTTTCGAGACTGAGTTTATGAATGATTTTCGAGGCAAAGGGGGTTTATCAGAAGCTGACATTGGGCTGCCTATAGCTGATCTATTTGTATATCTTTCAATTTCTCTCAACTTCATCTTCATTTTGACTAGTTCCATTTTCAGGTCTTGGTTCTCTCTTTTCAAGCTTGAAAGTTCATCAGAAACTGTGTCATTGGGACATAAGCTGAGTTTAGAAGGAAGAACAGGGGAATCTCCACCCGTGAAACCACCATTCCTAGCATCTCTAAGGCGATGTTGCTCGTAATAAAGCACTTGAACAACAGTTTGAACAGGAAGGCGATCATTTTGGGCAGCATGAGCACAGGCCTCTCGAGATAGTTTTTGGCAATCCATTAAACTGCAGACTTTCTTCCTCTCCAAATCGGTTAAAGCAGGATGAGCCTATTGATCAAAATGCGAACTTATGATAAGGAAATCCAAAAAAAGAACAATCGTGATTATCGCTATATAGGTTACTACTCTGGGTTTTCCATTAACTATCCTAAAGCTTTAAAAGCTGCTTTAACAGATTCTGGTTTAAAAGATTCATCATAGCAACACTCGATGAATTTCAATGTTGTAATAGAACATACTGCGAGATTTGAACTACATAAGAAGGTAATGAGGAAGCGTGCACCTTGAGGTAGATATCTACGGCTCTGTATATTCCATCATCTGTTACCCTTGATTGTTCTGGTACAAGTTCAGCAAGACCAATGAATTTTGCAACAGATAAGTTACGATCAGAAGCTATTTCAGCTAGGTAGTTTTCCATCAACTTCCCAATTCGTTCCATATCACTAGGCAACGGGGAAACAAACTCATCATCTGTTTGATACGCATATTGGCTCCCTTCTGCTTCATATTGAAGGTAATTAATCATTATGCTTTGAACTGTGTCTACGTCAAACAATGTATCTCCTGTGAATGAATATGAAAGGATCAACAGATCGTCCAGGACAGCTTGTCCTAATTGTAAGGCCATTCTCTTCTCCAGATCAAGCCGGCAAGCAACCGTTGTCTCCAGGAATATTGAAGCTCGGAGTAACATGGAAAGGAAACTAACAGACAAAGCATTCCTCTCTCTTGGAAGAAGACTGACTATTGTCTCTAAGACAACTCTCTTCTCATGTTCTTTATGTAGTTCAATCTTGTTCCTTCCCTTACCAAGTGTTTCCTGTTCCAGAAAGAAAGATTATGAACACTTTAACCATATGAGACAGAATCGTCAAACCAAGTATTTCAGATTGATATCTCACCAAACCTCGTAGAGCTTTCTGTGCATAGAGCATTAAAATAGGTCCAAGGTCATATTGTTTAAACCCTCTTGCCATCATAGCTGTCAGTACTCTTTGGAAGATATCAATCCTGAGAACCGTCAAATCTTCAGCCCACCAATCAACAATTGTCTTTGGCTGGCAAACCATCGAAGAAATTACGCCCTCAATTCCACTATCTGACCTACCTGTTGTAGAGAATTGGCTTTCTTCGCAGGCTATGAAGGCAATTGCATCTATGCATCTGCTTATCAATTTTACTTTCTCAGCCAGAGGAAGGAGGTTTTCTGATAGATGCAAGATGGAAACTGCGCCAGCAAGGCTCTTAAGTGCAACTTCATTCAAATATGCTTCACTTCTTGCGACTAAATTCCCAACTGCGTAGTCCTCTGTCATCTCTAGAAACTCTGCCACACATCGAAGCATGGCAACGTTTTCTATACTCATTTCGAAGTTGATTCCATAGGAGAACTTGGCTGCAAGTTCAAATGCCTCTGCTCCACCAGGGATATTTGGAATTTGGATCTCAGAGAGATCAGCATCACTAGATTCTGATACCACTTTCCTTATGTATCCACACTTTGAGACCAGTGGGAACTTCAAACCAAGCAGGAGCAGAATTAACAAGTCATCAAACACAAACTACTATGAGACTAAGATTCTCCAAAAACTGTACTATTGCTCCTTGATGGAAGTTGGGAATACAAACTAAAAGACAACTCACAATTTACTACAATAAATATATTGCTATTTGTTCTTCAAGTTCATTGTGGTTAATTAAAACAGGAAACAGTAGTCAGGATTGACTTACACCTTATGCAATTTAAAAGAAGCTCCTCCAGCATGAACTGTGACGTCGCTGGGTATTTCCTGGGAGACAATCCTGTAAAAGTTCACGGTTGGATATCTGTTATTTAAGTAACAAAAAAAGATAGCATAAATAACTAGAACCTGCAACTCTTTATGAAGAAAATGATAAAATAGAAAAGATAGGTATCGAACCATTCGCTATTTCTCTTCATGGCAGAGGACAGAAGCTCCGTCCTTTTGGCGGCCATGTTACTAGTACTTGTGGGCACAGGTTCTTTGTGACCAAGTTGTACGACTGCAAATAATAGAGGGATGTCTAAATGATCATCTCTTAATCAGGGACTCGATGACAAGCCAAAGCAGAGAGAAATTCAGATGGAGCTGGGTGTGGTGAATGAGCATATCTATCTACTACCCAACGCTTCGTTGGAAATTATATTGAGCAATAATAAGAGCTCAAGCTTTCGTTTCTCTAACACCATTAATGTTTAGTTACAGTATAGAATCCATTTTCAGCCTCAGAAACAACAATGAGCACTTGGTAAACTTCCAATGTCAAGCCTCTTGTCTCTTCCAATATTATCCACCTGGAAACTATTCATGTCCACAAAAGTACCCATCTTTATTTCCTGTTGTCTTATATGTAAAAAGGACTAGGCTTAGTAGGATGAAGACAAAGGTGGAGAGGAAAAGTAAAAGTTGTGGACTAATAAAAAGGGTATGCCTCATTCCCAATCCTCATATTTCAAGTCTAGCGATTTATGCTTGCCATTTTGGCACTAAGATATAAACAGAACCTATCAGATGCAGTTAGTAGATGGCATGACCCGTCCACAATGCCAAGTACTTACGTTTTTTTCTTTTTAATAATGAATATCAAATTAGAGGGGGTCCAAGAATTCACGAGACCAACAATTAATTAGAACCAACTCATAGTTTATTTTTTTTATAAAAACTCTTTTAGACAGTTAAATATTATAATGATAAATTGATATACGTAAATATTATAATGAGGAATTGAGATTCGTACTATCAATTTAATTAAATTCTTTACTTAATTTACTAAATAATATATTTTGTTTATAAATTTTTAATTAATTTTGTTAATTTACTAAATAATATATCCTGATCATAAATTTTATAAACTATACATTATCAAAGATTTATTCAATGCATGATGAAAATATAATAATTGCAAATTCAAGAATGATATGCCTTCTTTTCTTGTAGCTTACCCTGGGTTCCCTATTAAGAACTCATTTTCTTTTTGTTGCCCACGAGGTGTTTTAGGCGGGTCTTAACTATGAGAAGATACCTTTAAACTATCCACATCCAGACTAATCTCCGCTCGAGCCGGGTAGGTTCCTTGCGGGAAGCAAAGCTCTAGCCCCAAGTTTTAAACTGCTGCATACACGAGGGAGGTTCGAACCCGCGAACTCATTTAAGCCATAAGAGCCCCTTACCAACTCACCTGCGTCTTGGAGTTTAAGAACCCAAATTTTTGCATTCAAGTATTACATTCCAAAGTAAGAAGGAAAGGGAACAAAGTTTCCTTCGATCGGGTAAAAATAAGATATGGTGAAGTCATAACATGCCATCATTAACACTTGCATGATAATTTTTTTTTTATAAAAAAGTTAAGGTCCCAAAGTCTTCATTCTCATAATTTAAGAAGTAATCCATTTTTCAAACACAATAATGTGAAGTTCCAATGTCAATTAACCACTCAAAAGTTGAATTACCGATATGGAAACATTCACTTGTCACATAAACTAGGGCGACTTCATTATCCTTTCTTGAAGTCATTGCGGCTATATTCTTATCATCTTTATTATTCTGATAATCTTGCTTTTTGTGATCCCTCTTCCACTTATAATAAAAGCTTTTAATGTGTCTTAGCTTTTTGCAATAGTGGTGTGTTTTCAAGCTTTTGTCACCTCTAGACTTTGATCGGTTCTTAAACTTGTCACATCCTTTAGGACCTTTGCTCTTACTCCTTCCCCTACTTTTTGCCAAGAAAGCTTGTATGTTGTCAACTTTCATCTTTTTTCTTCTGGTTTTTTATTGAATATACTCTCTTTAATTACATCTAAAGAAAACACACCTTCACAAGCTAAATTGCTTATCATCACCACCAATGCCTTCCAGCTATTTGATAGCGAACTCAATAGGAACAAGACTTGAAACCTGTCATCAAGAATAATCTTCATTGTTGTAAGCTTGTTGACTATATCCTAGAAATCACTCAGACGCTTTAACACAAACTTCCTAGTTTTCAACTTCAATTTTATAAACCTTTTAATCAGAGAAACCTTGTTATGGGCAATCTCCCTTTCATAAAGTCTCCTTCTAACTTTTTCTATAGCTCAAAAGGATTCATTTCTTGTGACACATGGTTGAATATATTGATATCAATCCATTGTCAAATAGTGCCCAGAGTTTTCTACCTCATCTTCTCTTTTCTCTATCTGACATCTTCTCAAATTTTAAAAGAACAACATTCTTCACACATTTGTCCATATCAATAAGATCGAAGAGATCTTTGCAATACAGAAAGTCCTCCATCATGAGCCTCCAAATAGAGAAGTTTGTTAACATCAACTTGACCATAAAGTTGTTTCCTACCTTGGTATAGTTCCTTACATTATTTAAAATAGTAACGTACTATAAAACATTATAGTTTTTGGACATGCAAAAGGAGCTAAAGTCTTATAAAAATCTAAATATGTATTTAAGCAGTTTTTCTTAATTACAATGATAATAGAGAAGAAAACTGTAACATTTAAGTAAGTGCTCACTATAGATAATCTTGTAGAATTCTTTCAATAACTATTGTCCCAATAGCAACATCATCATCATATGGTGATATTCTATAAGATGCTTAAATGATTGTCTTAGTGCAAGCATGAGATTATTGATTTATGCTCTATAGCCAATCAGTTGTTATAGTTTACTAACATAACTATTTAAAAGTATTCTTTATCTAATACATATTCAGATGCATATCATAAAATCCATAAGAGAAATGTACATTACAAATGAAATTATATTGGTACCATAATTATGATATTCATATTACATTTTTGTACTATCCCTAAATTGTTCTTATTCATTATTCTATTAAAATTGGGTATTAATAAAAAATAAAAATGTTATGTTTTTCCTTATAAAAGAACCAATCGATATTGTAGACTAAAGTATGGACATATTTAAAAATATATACAGATACTTATTAATAGGGGTGTCAATGGGTCGAGCCGGGTTAGGGACTGGGTGGCCCAACCCTATATTTTTAAAAAATCCAGTTGAGCCACCAACTTGGCCGAGTCGATCCATGCTCGGCCCTACCTCGACTCATAACTTGGTAGAGTCGAACAACTTTGCCCTATGACGCTTGATCAACCGGGCCACAATTGGGCCTGGCTGGACCAAAATTGACATTCCTACTTGTTAAAGAACAAGTTCAATGAATTGACCTTATATGAAAATTCCATTTAGAACATTACTCGTAAATCTATAGAGATTCTCATTGTTATAATTGTATAAATGATCTTTTGACTTGATATCTCTAAAGTATCTTGATATCTCTAAAATATCTTGATATCTCTAAAGTATCTCATATAGGGATGGCAGTGAGTTTTCAACCCGATTAATATCTGTACTATTCGGCCCGAAAAAATAGACATGAAGGCTAAAAAATAAATTTTAAATGGATGCTGAAAAATGGATGTAGATATGGATTTGAATATGGGCCTAGTGATAACCCGAACTGATGGATACCTATATCCTACTCGTTTTTTATTAACTCTATTTTTCTGTTTTTTCTTGAATATTTATGGTTAAATATAACAAAATATTAATATTTTCTTATAAGAAATAGCTTTAAAATCTCCACTTTACTCCTCAGTCCTCACCTTTTTCATCATATTTAATTTTAT
>JANPWT010000245.1:34711112-34725496 GCA_024678245.1 Erythroxylum densum | reverse complement strand
TACTCTGCAGAGTCAGTGGATCAAGCCAGCTGTAGGCTATTTGAAAATGAACTGTGATGGAGCTTATAATCATGGGGATGCAGGTTTTGCAGTTATTGTAAGAAATGCTGATGGAATTGTTGTTGATGGTATTGCTAAAAAATGTAAAGCAAGTTCAACACTTGAGGTTGAAGCTCGAGTTGTGTGTGAAGGGGTGAAGTTGCTGGAGCAGAAAGGATATCATAATGTACAAATTGAGATGGATTCACAGATTGTTCATACTAAAATTCTTAAGGATAAAGGAAAAGAAAATTGGAGAATTCATCCATTCATTTTTGATATACTGTACAGAATACAACATTTACAGGGTATTGAATTTGTCTTAATAAATCGTGAAGATAATAGCGCAGCTGATTGGTTAGCAAAGTAAGTCAGCAAAAAGATGTGCTTGGGTAATTAGATTTTAATGCCTCCATCTTCTTTGGTTGGTATCTTGAGCCGTGACGGTTTACCAGCTCCTCTTTAGTTGTTATTAGTTGAAGGGATATGCTAAAGATGCTACTTCGTTTAACTCTCATATGTGTATTGCTTCGTTCTTTCTACGATGTTTTGTATGAACTTGTTTGTTTTCATATTAATAAAAAAAAATTTATTGACCAAAAAATAATAATTTTAACATGTATAAATGTTTATAATTTTTGTCTTATGTGTAAGTCAGTAACATTAACAAAAATATTAACATTTGGTCGTAATTAAACAAATTAAAAATTTAAGGATTATAATTACAAAATTAAATATATTAAAATTTTAAGGATTATAATTACAAAATTTGGAATTTTTTTAATTAATCCTAATTAAATTATCGTGATTGGTGGGTAGTTAACGGGATCGTGGCGCATGACATGAATCCTTTTTCCTCATAGAGTGCGCCTATAGCGCACCAGCCTAACCTGCGCACCACCCCACTCCCACCCCCATCCTCCCAATCCAATACCCAACAATATCACACTACCCTCCCCGTACCCACTTCGACGAAGAATACGATATCTGCGATAATATCAACTACTGCTTCATCTCCTGTTCGGGTTCTTTCCTCTGATCCATGTCGAAATCTAGAGTCTATGCGGACGTCAACGTTCTTCGTCCCAGGGAGTACTGGGATTATGAGTCTCTCACTGTTCAATGGGGGTAATTTCTTTTTCTTGATCTTTTTTAGAACCCTAATCTTTTAGGTTTAATCTGCTTCCTTTATCATTTCTTCCACTTTTGTTCTCTGAATTTCTTTTGAGTGCGATTGGTATCGATGCTTTTTTGAAACTTTTAAATAATTTGGCCTCGATTTGTTTTGGTAGATTACCTACACTGAGCTAAGTGCGATTTTCTGGTTTAGTAGAGTACATCGGTCAAATGGATTCTACTTTTTGATGGATTCAATGGACGGTGTTGGATCGCTTGATGGGCTGTGTTACATGAAAAGAATTGTGTAATTGAATGAGTGAAGCGAAGTAATGTGTGTTTGGTGTATTTGCTGCTATGAAGTCTTAAAACAGCTTCAAGATAGTGTTTCAAAGGAAATTTGTTAAGGAGTTACACCTCCAGCGTTAATAACATAATCACGCAAATGAAACCATGATACCAAGATACTTTCAGATTTGGGTTGCACAAAGTTATTGACTTCACATTTGTTTTTGCGTTCTTTAGGTCCGTCTGTGTTAATTTACTCCTTACAATGTGTTGGGTTATGATCAGACTTGATTAATGTATAATTCTGGGATTCTTATACTTTTCATTTGTGTGCACTAATCATAGTGTTTTACTTCTTCTACATTGTTCTTGAGCTTGTTATATTGTTTTCAGCGACCAAGATGATTATGAAGTTGTTCGTAAAGTTGGGAGGGGGAAGTATAGTGAGGTTTTTGAAGGCATTAATGTGAATAGCAAAGAGCGGTGCATAATTAAGATTCTCAAACCTGTAAAGAAAAAGAAGGTGATTGTTTCAATGTTTTTATAATTTGTGCGTGACATAATTTTCAAACTCTTTACAACAATTCTTTGCTGCAAACCAAGTTGGGAAGTAGTTTGGGGCATAGCGTGATAGTTTATTGATATCACTGCAGATAAAGAGAGAAATAAAGATCCTGCAGAACCTTTGCGGTGGCCCAAATGTTGTGAAGCTTCTGGATGTTGTCAGAGATCAGCATTCAAAAACTCCTAGCCTGATATTTGAATTCGTGAACAGTACAGATTTCAAAGTTCTGTATCCTACTTTGACTGATTATGACATCCGCTACTACATATACGAGCTTCTCAAGGTAATTTATTTGTAGCATCTCTCTGTCCCTCACATAAATGATACATCATAAGAGTAGAATGAACAGTTTAATAAATGAAGTTCTCTTTTCTTGGTACAGGCATTGGATTACTGCCATTCACAAGGAATAATGCATAGGGATGTCAAGCCTCACAATGTTATGATAGACCATGAGTTAAGAAAGCTCCGTTTGATAGACTGGGGTCTTGCTGAATTTTACCATCCTGGCAAAGAGTATAATGTTAGAGTGGCATCAAGGTTAGAATTTTGATGACATCTAATCCAATTTCTTTTGTCCTTAATATGATTTGTAGTTATATGAAATGTTCCAATAATGGCCTGCACAGGAACAAAATTGAAACTAATGTTGTTTTGCATAGCAGCAAATCAAAATCATATGGCATGTTCTCTGTCTCTAGATTATTATGTAAGACCATGTATTTAACCGTGATCTGCGAGATTATCGAAAGGAGCCCCCCTTTGTTGGCGGTATGTATGAAAATTGAAGTGGGTTGATTGGTTTTGCAAAATTAAAATGGTATATATAAAAATTGAAGTTGGGTGATTGGTGACTTGCTAAATTAAAATGAGAATGATATATGCTTTATCTCTCTTCACTTTGGAAAGGAATTTTATGGCACAATTCTTCTGTTCCTTGACTAGCTCTTTTTTTTAATGTTTATTGGATCATGAAGAGCTCACTTTGTTGGGATTATTTAATATGATTTATGTAAACTTCCAAAAAGTTACAGGTGCTTGGAGGTCGAGTCAAAATGAGTATTGATTTTCCCTGGTTCAGCTGTTTAAATTACTTTTTCATTGTGGTAGATCCATACTGAATTTCTAAGTTTTCCTTCCTGTTTTTCAGATACTTTAAGGGGCCTGAACTTCTGGTTGACTTACAGGACTATGACTATTCTTTGGACATGTGGAGCCTTGGATGCATGTTTGCTGGAATGGTGAGAGTTATACATGGAGCTTTCATATGCCCATTCTTTTCTAGTGTTTCTAGTGAAAATCTTGTCCAACTTACTGATGGTGCTCACAATTGATGCAGATATTTAGGAAGGAACCTTTCTTTTATGGCCACGACAATCATGATCAGCTTGTAAAAATTGCCAAGGTAATAGTTCTTTTTTGTATTTATTGAATCTATTGAAATAATAAGCATGATAGGGCAGTAGAGCTGCATGTGATTTATTCAAAATGATGTTTTGTACAATCAATAATTGACATCTCCCTATGATTCCAGGTACTTGGAACTGATGAATTGAATGCATATCTAAACAAGTATCATTTGGAGCTTGATCCCCAACTTGATGCACTTGTTGGAAGGTTGGTCAGTGGATAAAAGTCATTTTATTCAGTATTGCAAAATCATTTCTTCATTCATGGAGCTAAGGTAGTGCTTATATTGATTTGTGGTCTCCACATGCAGCATCTGGTGTGCTACATGCCAATTTCTTCATTTTATCTAAAATGTAACTTTAGATTAAATGGATGCCTCGTGGAATGAACTTGTAGTAGAGTGTATGATCAATATTTACTCTTACTTTGTTTGTTCGTTCTATTGCAGGCACAGTAGGAAGCCATGGTCTAAATTTATTAATCCAGACAATCAGCATCTTGTTTCTCCTGAGGTTTCTGATCTTTATTTAGTTGATTCTAGCTTTGCATCCATTGCCTTGAATTGGTCTTTAATTTTTTAATGGTATCTTTGAAATGCAGGCCATTGATTTCCTTGATAAGCTCCTTCGGTATGATCACCAAGATAGGTTAACTGCAAGAGAGGCAATGGTAATTCTATTTTGCCATGTTATCTAGTGGGAACGTCATGAAGCGCCTGCTTGCTTAGTTGCATTTTTCTGTGTAGTTCTTTTTTTTTCTTTTTTTCTTTTTTTGCTTCTTGTGGGAGGTCTCAAATTCCAAAAGGAGCCTTGTACATGCACACATTAGAGAGTTAGGTTTTTGAGTGTGTATTGTTGTTTTTCTTTCCTAGCTAGCACCTACAAATAAGAGAAGATGAGGTACCTTCTGATCACTTCTTTTTGAACCCAGGCACATCCTTACTTCTCACAAGTGCGAGCTGCAGAAAGCAGCAGAATGCGGACGCAGTAGGCATATTGCTGGGCCGCTGTTCACATGGGAATTGTCGGTGCATCGGAGGCCGTTACATGTGGAACTTGAATCATCCTTATGATAATCTTTGACACAGAACATTGAATTCTTCTTAGCTGTTGGTGGTTGCTGAATTTTGTATAATCTTTGAGAAAGAACATGCACAATATAGAACGTGGGCTGGACATTGATATGATAATCTACAATGTGTGATGCATGAGCTCAATGTGCGAATGTGTTGATGGCCTATGACTTGAAAAGAAAACTCCCCATCTGTCTAGACAATGCCAACATCCCAATTTGCACACCGCTTGCATGTTATTCGCCTGATTAGTTTAGTAAAAATGCTCGCTGCAATTCATTTGTTAGAAACTCTAGCTTAAAGGCTAGAGATAAGTATATTATTGAAAGAGAAATCAATGATCGATCGGCTTCTACAACAGGAACCGATGATCATTCACTACACCAGAGCAAGGATTTGCTCCTCAGGGGAAGAATATCTCTTCCTCTGTCACCACACTCAACTTACTTTTCCAGACCCCTTCTCTCTCCTCTCCTTCCCCTATTTCATCCCCTAACTGTCCCCAGTACATTCCGTTACTACCTGTGCCACATCAGCACCTCAGCCCACCCCCATTCTAACTAACTTCTGACATCATTCTCTGCTGCCCCTCCCTTTGGCCTACGAGAATATACCCTCCACACCCTAGGCTTATTATTATTGTTGTCATTGGACCTAACATTGCCTCCTCCTATAAGAGCAGCCTTGTCCTCAAGGCTGAAATGAGGAAATTGACTTCGAATGACACATTCATCCTCCCACGTCGCACTCTCCATAGGTTTGTCCTTCCAGTGAATCAACCATTGCCGAATTGAATGACCCTCCTTAGTAATAATTCGGCTAGCAATGACAGCTGCTAGTTCCACCAAGTCCTCCATCTCAACCTCCATTCCTTCTGGCAAGGAAGCCTCCACCGTGTAATTACCCACTGCTCTCTTCAATTGAGAGACATGAAAAACGGGATGGATCCTTGAATGTGGCAGAAGGTGAAGCTTGTAAGCAACAGCCCCTAGTTTTTCCATAATTTGGAATGGGCCAAAGTATCTGGCCGCTAACTTTTGATTGATCCGCCGGGCAACCGAAAGTTGTTTGTGAGGTCGGAGCTTAAGAAACACCCATTCTCCTACCTCAAAGGATAGGGGAGTCCGTTTCCTATCGGCAAATTTCTTCATCTGGTCTTGTGCTCGCTGAAGATTATGTTTCAGCTGGAGCAACGCCTCATCTCTATCAATCAACTCCCTTGCCACAGCCTCCACCTTGGTTTCACCGTGAATGTATCGCACTATGGATGGAGGTTTTCTGCCATAGACCATTTCAAATGGAGTGGAACCAGTGGATACATGAAAAGTAGTATTGTACCAAAGTTCAGCCCAAGAAATCCAATGAGACCAATGCTTGGGCTGTTCTGAAGCAAAACACCTCAAATAGGTCTCCAAGCAACGGTTGAGAACTTCGGTCTGTCCATCCGTCTCAGGATGATAGGAAGAGCTCATTTTGAGCATAGTGCCCTGAAGCCGAAACAATTCCTTCCAGAAATAGCTCACAAATAAAGGGTCACGGTCACTTATGATAGTGGCCGGGACTCCATGTAAACGGACAACTTCTTTAATAAAAACTTCAGCTACACTTCTTGCTGTATATGGGTGTTTCAAAAGGATGAAGTGGCCATATTTAGATAACCTATCCACCACAACCAGTATAGCTTCATATCCTTTTGATTTCGGAAGTCCCGTGATGAAATCCATAGAAATGTCCTCCCAGATCTGGTTGGGAATCGGTAAGGGCCGCAGAAGACCCCCGGGAGAAGTTGCAGCATACTTTTGCCGCTGACAAGTGTCACAAGATTGAACATAGTCTCGAATGGATTTCTTCATGCCAATCCAATAAAGATTCTGCGCAATTCTCTTGTATGTTCGAAGAAAACCCGAGTGACCTCCCATAGGTGATGAGTGAAATTCCTGCAAAAGGGTAGGAATAAGAGTAGATTGGGCTGAAACCACTAACCTCCCCTTGTGTAGGAGGACTCCTTGATGCCACACGAACCCCCTCTTTGCAGCTGGATTTTGCTGCAAAGCCTTTATGATTGCACTTAGCATCGGATCTTTTTCCACCTCCTGTTGAAGCACCTTGCCATCTGCCCACAAGGGAAAAGAGGTGATACTCCCCAAATCAGCCTCATCATAAATCCTGGACAATGCATCAGCAGCCTTGTTGTCCGGACCCGGCTTATAGATGACCTCAAAATGATATCCAAGCAGCTTAGCCATCCAACATTGCTGGTCCGTGGTGGAAACTCTCTATTGTAATAGATAACGAAGACTTTTCTGATCTGAATAGACAATAAACGGTCGTCCCAACAGGTAATGACGCCAATGATGTACTGCCAAAACCAAGGCCATCAATTCCTTCTCATAGGCTGACTTGGACAGGTTACCCTCAGATAAAGCCTTGCTGAAATAAGCAATAGGTCTTCGATTTTGCATTAACACCGCTCCAATCCCCTTACCCGAAGCATCGCATTCCACCTCAAAGGTTTGAGAAAAATCCGGGAGAGCTAAAACCGGAGATGAAGTAAGGGCCCTCTTAAGGGTGTTAAAGGACTCCAACGCTGCTGTATTCCACAGGAACCCGTCTTTCTTAGTTAATTCAGTCAGGGGCTTGGCTATTTTACCATAGTTCATAATGAACTTACGGTAGTATCCTGTCAACCCAAGAAACCCTCTCACCCCCTTCACATTATGAGGTATTGGCCAATTCACCACACAAGATACCTTCATCGGATCAACTGCCACTCCATGCGCAGAGATGACATGGCCCAGATAAGCCACAGTCCTCCTTCCAAAACTACATTTCTGCTTATTAACCACGAAGTGGTGAGCTTGTAAAACCTCCAAGACATTCTCTAAGTGCAAAAGATGAGTAACCCAATCAGCACTATAGATGAGAATATCATCGAAAAATACCAAGACAAATCTCCTGAGGAAAGGCCTGAAGATATCATTCATGACTGATTGAAAAGTGGCTGGCGCGTTGGTCAACCCAAATGGCATCACGAGGAATTCATAATGCCCATCGTGTGTACGGAAGGCCGTCTTGTGAATATCCTCCTCCCTGACCCGTATTTGATGATATCCGGATTTAAGGTCCAACTTAGAAAAGTATCCTGCTCCATTCAATTCATCTAGCAACTCATCCACCACCGGAATAGGATACTTATCCGGAATGGTAACCCGATTGAGGGCTCGGTAGTCGACACATAATCTCCAAGAAGCATCTTTCTTCTTAACCAAAATCACCGGACTAGAATAGGCGCTTGAGCTAGGACGGATAATACCCATTTGCAACATCTGTTGCACTTGCCGCTCGATTTCATCCTTGTGATGATGGGGATACTTATAGGGCCTTACACTAATCGGCCCTTGTCCCGATTGCAATACTATTGAGTGTGATTGATTTCTCTCCGGAGGCAACCCATGAATCTCCGCAAAGACCCCTGGGAATTTATCTAAAACCAGATTCAGCTCACTGTTCTCACGGAAAGAAAGTTGCACCTGCTAGTCTTCCAATATAGGTGCTCCTCCTGCCGAAAAAGACTCACCCTTTAAGTTAGCCAATAGCCCATGCAAACTCACAGAACCTTCCGCACACCCCTTAGCTCTTCTTGATGTCAACTGAAGCCCCATATTCCCTTGTAGTAGGACACTTTTTTCCCCTTGCTTGAACTGCATTGTCATCTCACCCCAGTCCACCACCACTTTCCCTAGAGTTTGTAGCCAAGCAACCCCTAAAATTACATCCATTCCCCCTAAATCCAGAGCATATGCGTCAATTTTCCACTCCAAGTCCCCTACCTAAATAGGAATTCCCAAACATTGCCCTTGAGTGGTCACACGGTGGCCATCACCGAGTCTGATGCCCATAGCCCTACCATTCTCCATAGTCAATCCCAAACCAGTCACCAACTTCGGAGAGATGAAGTTGTGGCTGGCTCCACTGTCCACCAAAATAACAATCGGTACCCCCTGTAGCTGTCCTGCCAAACGCATGGTTTTGCTCTCCGGTATATAAGCTTCATTCAGTCCAAACACCCCTATCGTCCGACGCTCCAACGCCATATCAGTCTCCCCCTCGTCATCAGCTTCCAGCGCCACTATTTCCCCATTCTCATCCACCGTTTCGTCATCAGTCAATACCAGCAACCTCAACTGCCTTTCGGTGCACTGGTGGAGAGGATGGAACTTTTCTCCGCACCTGAAACACAACCCTTTAATCTTTCGGTCCATCAACTCTTGGTAAGATAAATGCCTCACCCCTCGATTTTTTTCCGTCTGTCCTCTTCGATCGTCCGACTGTCCTCTTCGATCCCCCTCCGATCTCCTGGCGAGTGTCGCCGGCAGAGGAGCGACCCTTCGGAACGACGCATGGGAGTCCGACGCCACTCCCGAATAATCTCCGGGTCGCGCTCCCCCAGACCCGCTCCAAGTTCGCCCACGACCCATCGGGCTCGAGCCCTCCCGCTGATGGTTCGGGTCAACCCGATAGTTACCCCTCATATTGTTTCCTCTCTGGTGATACCCAGTACGTGGTCGGTAACCTAACACATCTTCGTTCCCCGACTCGCCATTCACCTCCACCTCTATCGCCTTAGCGATCTTCATCATCTGATACCTGTTAACCGGCCCAAGAGTTCTCACCTTCCTTCGGATATCCGGCCGCAACCCACTCATGAAATACCCCATAAATTGCTCCTCCGGCAACCGCCCAACCTGTGAAGAGATAAACTCAAACGCCTCAATGTACTCATCTACCGAATCCGTCTGCTTCAGATCCGACAGCTCCTCAAACGGATTTTCGAACCTTCTCCCTCCATAGCGATCAATGAGAGCTCGCTTAAACTTCTCCCAGTCCAAGTCCACCTCGGTTTCCCGGAGTAAATTAAACCAGTGTATGGTGGAACCTTCCATACTCAATAAAACCAGCTTCATTTTGATTTGCTCCGAAGTGTGGTGTACTTCGAAATACATCTCAGCCCTAGTGATCCACCCTACAGGATCAGAACCATCAAACATCGGTAATTCCACCTTGCGGACAGACATTCGAAATTCATCCATGGAGTCTTCGGAATGTGTCATTGGGTTGAAGTGCCCATGAGGTGCATTCCGCTCTCCCATAACGTGAGGCCCCCTTCCAGAGACATCGCCACTTCCTTGACCTTCCTCCGAGCGCTTACCCATCATCTTACTCATCTCCAGTAACAGATTACGCTGCATTTCCCCCATCGCCATCCGCATGGACGATTGGATTTCCTCCACCCCTGCCTCCAAATGCGCCATACGGGTTTCCAGCACTTCCACTCTATCGGCCATCTTAGGTGGCATCCAGGTGAGTTACACAAACTTCCCAAACCTCAGAAACTGATCCTCTCTCCCAGTGTTGGGTATCCGGCAGGTCGGACCAATGTTAGAAACTCTAGCTTAAAGGCTAGAGATAAGTATATTATTGAAAGGGAAATCAATGATCTATCGGCTGCTACAACAGGAACCGATGATCATTCACTACACCAGAGCAAGGATTTGCTCCTCAGGGGAAGAATATCTCTTCCTCTGTCACCACACTCAACTTACTTTTCCAGACCCCTTCTCTCTCCTCTCCTTCCCCTATTTCATCCCCTAACTGTCCCCAGTACATTCCGTTACTACCTGTGCCACATCAGCACCTCAGCCCACCCCCATTCTAACTAACTTCTGACATCATTCTCTGTTGCCCCTCTCTTTGGCCTACGAGAATATACCCTCCACACCCTAGGCTTATTATTATGGTTGTCATTGGACCTAACATCATTGATATTCCAAAATTACAGATTACAACTCAGCGCTACTCATGCATCTGTACTTCATGTTTGTTTGTTTTTTTTCATTCGCCCTTTGAAGTTAATATGCCAATTTAGGTGACAAGGCGTTGCGTTTGTAATTTCTGATAAATGGTGGTATTATGTTTTAACAATAAAATTGAAATTCGTTTAGCCTTTAAGTGGCAGCATTGATTGGGGCATCGCAAGTCCCCTTCCAATGGTCCCGGCCGGCTGGAGTTTGATTCGCACCCTTAATATTTGCGTAAGAACTGTCAAATAAGCGAAGTCGTGAGTTTCAAACTTCTTTCGCGTTTGCAGTTGTTTAAAATTTGAGGTCAGAATTTTGTCTCTTGTAAAAGATTTATCCGGCTTAAATAGAGATTAATCTAAGTGTAGATAGCTTAAAAATGTCTTCTTACAATTAAAACTTTCTTAAGATATCTCGTGAGCAATCAAAAACAATTTACTCTGTTTCGTTGATTTCCACTTTTTTTTTTTGTCGCATCATCATTCTTCTCTTGGTTTTTAGGTTAGTAAAACAAGACTTTTAAAGGCCACAAACACAAGGTATAGAACTTTATGCTGGAACAAGGTCTCTAGCACCTTTAACATGTGGCCAACACTAAAAGTACTCTTTCAATTGCACGTGGAACATTTAATCCTTGACACATGGACTGTTCCTTCTAATAAAACAAATGAAATAAAAGGAAACATTAGCTAGTAGTTAGCCATTGTCAACTTCAAGGGTATCAATTTCCTTTTAGTCACAAGGAAGAGTACAATACCAGTTACTTAGGGAAACAGAGGTCCTAGTTGATGTGTCTTGCTCAACTTTGGTTAGAAAATAGGAACCTTGCAAACTTGGAAAAACATCTTTCTTGATATTACCATCTACCAATCACCAAACCAACTCAGCCTAAAAGAACATGTGAAGGACTCGAGTATAAGTACTCTCCACCGACAGAACTTGGTACTAGCGACAAGAACCATTTGTGTTATGTTGCCTATCTATTGCGTTCTTCCTCGTAACAGAGAATGGCTTAGGAGCACCAGACAAATTAAACTATTGATGGGAAAACAAAATGGGGAAACTATTGTTCTCAAGAGAGTTTATGCACATGTTAGAATAACTTGATAAAAATTTGGTAAAAGATAGGAACTTTTAATCACAATAATATTTACTCTCTCGATTCAATTAAGTTACAAAATTCAAGTTTTAACATAAAATAAAAAGTTTAAGACATAGCACAGCCTGTTCGACTTGGAATGTTTCAACTCTGTTTTGTATAATCTGGTCCATTGATGTGTACATAAAGAGAGTTGAAACTGGAAACTGGAAACTGGAAACTGGAGCAGAGGATATGATCAATCCTACTCCAAATCTCCAATGATAGGGAGAGAGGCGAGGGAGAGTCGTTTTCTAGTACCTCGCCTCAAAGGGCCCATTCTCAGGAATATGGACTATGGAGGGTTGCATTCACGTTCCTTTGATTTCACTCTCTCCACCCTTCACAAAAGTTCTCCTCCAACCAAGATAAAACTTCCTTCTGTCTCTGCAATTTCCCCCTGCTTTCTCTCTGAACACATTTCTCTGTCTAAAGGTCATGGACTTTATTGCCACTATTATCTTCTTTGTTGTCCTCTTTTCTATTCTTAAGATCGTCTTGGTCCAGGATTGTAAACATTACTCTAGAAACCAGGTCCTTCGTGGTGAACTCTCAGAGAAAGACACTATAAGAAGCTGTAATGAGCATGATCTTGGATGTGGGTTGCAGGGGAAGTTGATTGATGACAATGAAAAGATTGAAACTTCGAACAAAAGAAAGATTGATGAGATTGAAACTTTCGAGAATGAAAAGATTGAATCCTGCAAGAATGAAAAGGTTGAAACTTTCGAGAATGAAAAGATTGAATCTCGCGAGAATGAAAAGGTTGAAACTTGCGAGAATGAAAAGGCTGAATCTTGCAGTTGTCAAGGTGATCATGAGATTGGTGAGCAAGAGGGAGGGTTGGTTGATGAAGAGGATGACTGGGAAGGAATAGAAAGCACTGAGTTGGAAAGGCGTTTCGGAGCTGCTGTGGCGCTTGTTGGTTCTAAGACTAAAGCAGATATGATATCTAGGCTTAGCGGTGACCTCAAGTTGCAGTTGTATGCACTTCACAAGATCGCTATTGAAGGGCCTTGCAATGTGCCCCAACCCATGGCGTTTAAAGTCTCTGCTCGTGCAAAGTGGTACTAAAATAAACTCCCTCATTTTAAAGTCTTTTCTCTTTTCTTTTCCCAATCATCTTTGTTCTGTTTTCTGCTTTCTTTAATGCTTATTGATGATACATTCCAAAGAAATCCAGATCTTCTTTTCATCATTATTAAAATCTACTAAAGTTCGGAAGCTTCTTTAACTTCTGATGAGTGTTTTTTTAATACGCTAGTAAAGGATGAGGAATACATGTCATTAAATATTAAAAAACAGAGATACATCAGCTGATCAATTGTGTTCCATGACCACTCCTGTAAAAGTTGAAAATCCAAAACAGAAAATGATTCGCCCACGGTCATGGTGATTGCAGTTCTGAGTTAATAAAAAAAGGGGGGTTCTCAAGGAAAACGATGATGGATAGTGAAGAAATTGACTTCATACAGACTGAAAGCAGACAAGCACAGAACATTCAATTTAATCAACTGAATTGCTTTCAAACTTTTAGTATCTGGAGTTCTTTCTAGTCTTTCATGTCTTAAATGTGATTGCTATGTTTACTTTATAGCAAACTTGCAGGAAGTATATTAAGTTTCAGGAAGCTTGGAGAAATGCTACGTTTACTATATAGCAAACTTGCAGGAAGTATATTAAGTTTCAGGAAGCTTGGTTACTAGTAACTTTCTCCTTGTTGAGATGCATAGAAACATTTGTTCAGATTCTTGGTTTAATTTGAAGTAAATTGCTCCAGGAATGCCTGGCAACAACTTGGGGATATGCCTCGGGAGGTGGCAATGCAGCAGTATGTGAACATTCTTTCAACCAATGGACTCGGTGCTTCCAGCCTCTGCAGGGACCCCTAGAATAACCATAGCTAGCTTTTGGCCTGGAAAACATAGTTGTGAAAATGTTCATGTTGGTTGCATCCAGGAAAAGCCAGGAGGAGTCTTCTTGCTAAGAGTAGGATTGTCAATAATGAACAAGAACGAAACTTGAGTTCCCCTGTAAATTAAATCTCCAAGTAGATCACAATTTATTCATTCCATTCTTTAAATAAAAAAGGAAAACAACCAATTTTTATTTCCATTCATTTAGTTTTCTTTCTAAATTTCCAGTTTGGTTAAGCTCATATCATTATTACATTTAGTTTTCCAGACTTTGTTGTTATTTGGCAATTAATATATTGCATTAACTGATATTTGATTCTATCAGTGATTAGCTAATAGTGGATTAATATAGTTGATTTAACCAGAGAATAATATAAACATTTTAATTAAAGATGTTTGATAAAATTAATTTTTAGTATTAACTATTTATGTATAAAATGATTTTATGACTTAAAAAAAGATTTATAAAAACATGAGTATTAGATGTTTATATCTTAGTATTTCTTTAAATGTTCTCGTAAGAATCTAGAAAGAGCAAAAGAAGTTAATATCATCATTTTCTCCGATATTTTCCATCAAGCCTTAAGAACATCAAAAGTTCTCTCAATACAACTTATCAATGATAAATGAGTTCAATTTAAAACTCTTCGAAATCTTCTTAAATTGGCAAGAGCTAATTGAAGAAATTGAAAATTCACTAAAATATAATAAAAAAAGCTTGAGAATGAGCTCGGTTTGATTATACCAGAAGTTTTTTCTCAAATGCAACACCAAGGAGCTTAATATGAAATTGGGTCCTGCCCTAGAGGGTCATGAGCCCGACAGCCCTGGACATCTAGACATATGTCCCGCAAGGGTGGCGTGGCCCCAGCAGGAAGACTTACTTTTACTATTTCCGAATAGACGTTGACCTTAATCATTTTACACAGCCTTGGGACAAATAGCATAACTGACATTAGGATTATCGGGTTAAGATCCTCTT
>JANPWT010000245.1:34685987-34698410 GCA_024678245.1 Erythroxylum densum | reverse complement strand
AATTTTAATTATTAAAAATGGTAATAATATGACATTTTTTATATTTATACGCTTTTGCATAATTATTATCTTCAATTAGTGAAAGTTATTCTCTTTTGCGAGGACCTTTTCTTTTTTATACTATTTAAATTTCTTGAAATATTTTTCTTATTGTTGGTGGCTCAATAATTTCACATTTAATATAAGTCGTTCTTTTTCTAATTTTAAAATATTTATAAATGTCTTTAAATAAACAAATTTTTTTAAAAAAATGGTTTAAAATGTTTAAGATTAAATTGACAAAAATGAAAGTTCGAAAATAAATGTGCTCTTTAAATTCGAAATTTGAAGAATAATTTAGACTTTTTATTGTAAAAATATAAAATTATCTTTAATTTTTTTATTTGTACTAAATCAAACCACACCACAACAAAGAGTATAATACAAATTAATTGTGTTAATGAAATAAGGATATTAATAAAATCTTTTAAAAACTTTGAGTAAGTTAAATTGACAAAAATTAGCAAATGTAAGAAACCGAATTGAAAATTAAATCCGTAGAATAAAAAGCTTAATATTTAAAAGGTTCAATTAATATTAGATCATTGTAAAATCAGTTAATGATTAAAAAAAATTAAAAAAATTAAATTAAGCTTGAGAGGAATTGTTTTGAAGCTTAATTAAAAAAGTATTAAATAAAAATTTATTTATTTATTTTAATTTATAAAAAATAAACCGATTAATTAATAAATTTATTAATTTTTAATAATAAAAATTATTAAAATAAATCAAATAAAAAATAAATCGAAAAATTGAAAAATTAATAAAAAAGGTGCTAAACGCGCCGTTTTTATATATGGTTCTTCCTCCGGAGAAATAATTACAATTGCTCCACCATCTATGTCTGGGCTCTGTTTCAGTAAAAATAACGAAGTCTCCGATCAAAGCCAAACAAACAATTCGAGATCCAAAACCGTTGCTCGGCGATGGGAGTGGTGGTGGAGAGCAGGGTCTGGGAACCGAGTCCTTGGATCTACTTGTTCATGTTTCTGGGTTGCTTCTTCTCTATTACACTCTGTTCTCGTCACTCCAAGTCTCTCTGCCCCTTCGATCGTTCCTCTTCTTCGTTTCTTCGCTTTCACCGAAAGTTTCTCTTTCTCTTCTCTCTCGCTTCTCTCATGGAAGGTCTCTGGTCCATATTCGGAGAGTTTGAGCTCCTTCATTACGGCTTTACCAAACGACAGATCGTTTCTTCGCTCTGCGTCGGTTACGGAGCTTCTCTCTTCTTCGGTCCACTTTTAGGAATGCTCTCTGATCTTATGTGAGTAAGGAAATCAATCTCCTTCCAGTTCGTTTCAATTTTCCGATTTTGTTTTTTATGCTATGTCAATTGACGGAGAGAGTGCTGGAATTTTTGTGGTTTGGAATGATATTGTGGTTTGTGGAAATTTCGAATGTTCGCATTTCGACGTTAATTTGTTGTTTGCTTCTTGTTTTGTAGAGGACACAAGAAAGTTTGTTTAGTTTTCTGCATTCTACACCTCGTCGTTGGCTTGTGGAAGAAGATTGTATTGCGACCTGGTCCTGGTGTATGGTTAACGAGTGTCTGTTTGTCTCTTTCCATGTCGATTTTTACATTCAGTTTCGAGGGTTGGGTAGTTGTTGAAAATGACAAGGTTTGTATCGCGACACTTGTGTTTCTTGCTCTTGCAAATTTCCAGCTTTTTGTTGTTAATTGTTATGTTTACCTATGACCTACTTTGCACAAGATTGTGATACTTTACATTAGTGAGCAGTGATAAAATCTCATGAGTTTCCACTTTTCAGGAAGGACATAGACAAGATGCTTTAAGTGACACATTCTGGTTGATGACTTTAGTCGAGTCTGCAGCATTAATTGGAAGCCAGGTGCTTGCAAATTGGCTGGTAGGGAATAAATTGGAAAATGGCATCTCATCTTCTTCAACTGCTACAATAATTCTAGCAATAGTTGGCATCATATGTTTGAGTAGAGAGTGGAAAGAAGCACCACAAACTGCATCATCCAAGGATTACAGCGTTTCCTATGCACTTATCTTTAGTGGTAAGGGTCATATCGCATTCCTTGCGGCAACAAGCATTGTGAATGTTAATAAAGGCATAGTGCAACTTTGTTTCAATAACTTCATCCTCATGCCACATATTATTATTGGAATGGATTTTGATTTGGCGAGCTTTTTTGCTTGCTAGATAAAAGGATGTGGCTGCTGGGTCTGGCTCATGCTTCCCTTCAGTTCTCAGTTGCAGTCTTTTGGATTTTGTGGGCCCCAACATTGGTGGTATGATTATTTATCCATTGAAAAAGTACATAGTTAATTAGTGCAAACAACTAAACATTCTCTGACTGATGAGAATTAAATCTGTCTGTTCAGAATGTGGTTTTTGTTTGCCAATTTATCCTAAGTGAGATCTTATTCTTTTTCTTAGACAGAAACAAAATTACTGAAAAGGTGACTGTTTCTTTAATACCTTCTAATTAAAATGTAGTTTTTCCTCCAAAAAAAAAAAAGAAACCTCAATTAATCTGTCTATGTACAGAATGTTTAACATTGAAGTTTGAAGAGGGCTTCAGTCATAACCATCTTCAATCATTACCTGTAACATATTGTCATTTATATAGGATAATTCAGGGGTATGGCTCGCTTAGAAACGTTAGATTATTGCTTTTTTTCTCAGATCCTATATTTAACATTATGGAAGAGCCGAAACAAAGTGGACTTGATTAAGCTTTTAAAGGGTCAATAGGAAACACATTTAAGTTCTTATTTGCAAATGTCTAAGAGGCTTCTATGGCATTCAATGTTAGGCTGATGGAAGAGAAGTGAATTTAGGTCTTATATATCCGTGTTTGATGGGTGCAAGAATGCTAGGAAGCACAATATTCCCATGGTTGTTGAGTGGTCCATTACCTGTTCGAATGGAGGACTGCCTGGTGTATGCCTTCGTTATAGTGGGATTTGCATTGTCAATAGTAGCTTATGATTATCAGGTATCTGTGTTTTTACAAGTATGTTCAGATAATGTTTTGTTCTGGTTCTAATAGATTACATGTGAAATCTGTTTGCGATACCTTTGATATGCAGGAAGTTGGATTTTTAGTTGCACTTTTTTGCCTCTTCCATATGGCTGTTGGCCTGATTACACCTTCATTGGCGAGGTTGAGGACCATGTATGACAAAGAAAATTTTCTATTTTGATCTCATTGTTATTCAGATCAACTGCTTTTCAGTTAATTTGCTTGGTTATTTTGCTTCTTTTCACCTTACCAGGCATGTTCCAAATGAGTTACGTGGTGGGATGATAGGCCTTTCTCTAACTCCTGCAAATGCAGCTGTTCTGTTTTTCCTATTGAAAGTGCGTTTTCTAACCCGGATCTCTTAATAATTTCTGTCCATTACTTTTTGTCAATAGATCAGAACACCTTTGCTTGGCCAATGATGATGTAAATAGATGAATTATCACTTTAGTTGAAGCTGTGGTGTGCTTTTAGTATTCACTTGCCTCTCTTCAGATTCTTATTGCTAACATCAATAACAGCTATGTTATACGAGGCTAAATTAAGAAACGTTGGACCAACATCAACTTCTCAAGGAAAAAGACTAATGTTAACTAGAGGGGAAGACCATTCTTAGGTATTTATTGGTTATTCTGACCGGTAATGAGTTGTTCGAAAGAGTTATGACCTTTTAGTGTTCACTATAAACTAGTTGTGGAGACATTCAATCAATGGTTAACAAAGAATTGGTAAGGACCCCCCCTCGTGGTACAAACACAGCATACCAGACATTTCACAGGAAAAATTATATAAAACAAAAAAGTGACTGTTATCCAAGAAAAAAAAACAAGTAATTAAACGTGTGGAAGTTTATGTTTGTCAATGAAAAGCATTTATTGCATTGTTGAATTGTATTTCTATTTAATGTATCCGCGATAATACTGCATTCCTTCATTGTTATCCACTATATAGCAGACTCTGATAGACTTATTTGGTGGTTGTCATATGTCAGAGAGGCAGCTATCAGAAGATTGAGAATTCAACTATGATAGCATTTGCAGTTCTTGGGCTTTTCCTAGCAGCAGGCTGCATGCAGCTTTTGAAGCAGTGGGGCAAACAACCATACCAGAACTGGCACAAGTTATGATATATGATCCTACTTCATGTGCATCAAATTTGATGCCTGATGCATTTCTGTCGTCTTTGTCGCTTCGATGAAGGTAGGTGAAAACATCTGATTCACTGTATCAAATCTTTCTACTGCATGCAAGAAGCTACAATCTTTTTCTTTTTCTTTTTTTGTTTACAGGGGCTGACTAAAAGGAAAACTTCAGGGGATCGCACTGAAACACGAGGCATCCTAACAGCAGAGCATAGTTTGTGAGTTTTCAGATTCAAATGCATGTTTCTTGAGCTGATGGTAAGTGAGCAGCCGTGCCATGAAAGAAAAGAACAAAAGCAGTACTCATAGCAACAACACAACAAAAGTTGTTGTTCACTTGAAAATTTGAAGTAAACAGGGGTTGGATGGGGGTATGTTAAGTGACTGGAAAAGTTTCTCAAAAATAATAGTGCATTCATAACTAATATGTTATTGACTTCGATGCTGTTAATACATTGATTCAAATACACCGCCACTCGCAAGGTACTACCGATGAATTATAACTTTCGGCTAAGTGAACCCTGGCCTATTCCGTACTGAGACCCATTTGAAGCACAACTGTTTGCTTGCTTTTATGCCAAAACCGGATGGATGATATGATTTGTTCAGGGATAGAAGATGACAAGCTTGTCCGATGATGACTTTGCTTAGGAAAGACTGATTACGGTAAAAAGTAAGCGGATGGTTACTATCGTTTGTTTAAACAATCCTTCAGAGAATGTTGACGAGTCTATTTCCTTTGACTCTACCAATTATAGTTTAAGTTTTACCTAAAACAAAGATTAGATTCAAATTCTATTGCTAAATCAGACGTTGATTAATTCAAGAAGGCATGTTGTCTATCCAAACTTGGGTGCGTTGGGTGTAAGATTCCTCCTTTGTCTCAACCTATTTATGAATTTTGTTCATCCGATCCAATGTATCAAATGAGAAGCTCAATGGAGTACAATCTAGTGCCTATGAATGGAGGAGTCCCTAGATGGAAAGAGAGATTAGTACTTGGTTTTAACATGTATTGAGGACTAAACTAATATATAGAGGGCATTTTGCCATCCACGTTTAAAAGGTAGTAGAATTTATTACATTGGAAAGGGTTGGCCAGAGATGTAAGAAACTATAGCAAACAACAGGACTTTGGCTTGCTGGTTTTGTCCAAAATCTCGATTGATGCAACCCGAAGACTACCGAGCTCTAGGGGTGTTTACACCGGTCTCTCCCTCGAATGGCGCTTAGGCTTCCGCCACATAAAATTAGAGGTAGATTCGACTGCGGTGTACTAGCTCCTTTCTTCCTCAAAGTCCCGTACACAGGCGGTTTGCCCAATTGTCGCGAGCATCCACGAACTGTTTCACCGCAATTGGACTGTTATTCATCGGCATGTTTATCGAGAGAGCAACAGAAGTGCTGACTGACTTGCCACTCAAGCTACGACTTTCACAATAGGTGTAACTTATTTTGATACTGCACCTTTAGGGTGCCACCATCTCCTCCTCAAGGATATGTCGGGAACTAGTTTTCTCAGACTAATTTTATAATCTGCCTCGGCAGTTTTCTTTAATCAAAAAAAAAAAAAAAGAATAAGTATGCATACCCAAGGTTCTCGCAACCACTTACGAATTTTAAGGGATGTTAGATAGAGATCATCATGAATTTTTTAGAATCTATCAGCATCCAAGAAAACTTCGATTACACTGATGATAGCAGATAATCTGATTAGATACTTCCAATTTATTTCACTTAAACATCAAATCTAAGCATAAAATGTCTCAAGTGTCTTTTATAACAGGAGACATTTACGTTACAAAGAGTCAGCTTGCATTTGTCCATGGCATATCATCCTCAATCTGATGGCTATTGTAAACAAAATGTTAGAAACCTATCTGAGATATTTATGTGAAGATTCTGCTAACAAGTGGATGGACTCGATTCCAAAGTAGAGTATAAGATCACTTATAATTCTGATATCTTGTATAAACATCCAACCTCTCAAAATATGTCATACTTGGCGAGGAAAATTCAGGTTCTAGTAGTGGATCAAATAATGTTAGTAACATTTTTTCTAACCAGTTTTCATCTTCTGAGAGCACAAAGCTCATGAAACAACTAAGTGAAAGGAGTAGAACAAGAAGGAAATTTGCAATGGAGAAGCAATTTTTTGTTAATTCACAACCATATAATCAACATTATCTTCATCGCATAGTAAATTACAAACTATCACCTTGTGATATGATCTATGATCTTATCAGATTAAGAAAAGAGTAGAACAAGTAGCTTTATAAGTTCCAAGAAGCACAGATCTAGCAGCAACGTTTCAACATAACATATCACTATCCTATACTTGTTTTTGATAGGAAGATGATCAAAAGTTATAATTAAATTGACAGCTCAAAAAATTGCTAAGCAAAACTGAGCATGCTTTTTTTTAATTCAAGTCTGTCACCGGCACAATACTTAATTCAATTCAAACGCAAGGAAAGATTCAAAGACAAAAGGAAAATTATATCAGAAGAATATTCAGATAAAAGAAGGAAGTTCATACAGTTTTCATCATCTGTATGAAACTTTTTCTTTTCTTCCTTTCCGAATCCTTCTCTTTATCTGGAAAAGCAACCACTACACACAGAATTTCGTGTAAAGAACCAGCTTTCATGTTGTGCAAGCTGCATCTCCAGCACATGACGCACACCAGGAAAGAGCTAAACTTTGGACATCCCTTTGAGTAAAAACTCAGCGTCTGATAACTGCTTTATGTGCATTCCATCTGTTGAATGTTCTATTCTTGAGGTTCCAGGTCTTGAAGGACTCTGTTTAGTACCTTTGACAGTACTCGGACTTCCAATTGGTGCTGCAAATTTTGATCCTCCTAAGATAAGTCACAATGAAGACCTGTTGAACACAAATAGTGAGAGAAATACCCATAGAACTCACTTACCCATCATAGACTTGAAGAAAAGCATCCAGACAAATTTCACAAGGCGAATTTCATGTCACCTAATTACAGCAGGAGCTGCATGTGGAGAATCATACTTCATGCAGACAGGCAACTGTATTCTACGTTCCAACTCTGTGGAAGAATCATAAGATTTGTGCTAGCCACTGGAACTGGAACCCTCTTCCTCGGGTTGTTAGTCGTCTTAAGAATTTATTGGTATTGTCAGCAGCTTGCTCCACATCATTTATCGGCTGAGTGACTACTTCGCAGATAATATATCAAAGAGTGTTCTTGTCCCAGGCACGCAGTTAAGCGGAGTAGAGGGTAAGGTCTGTTTCAATAGTATAACTACAAGAAAAAAGGGGGAAAAAAGCATTTGCGAAAGGTACAGGCCGTAATTTTCATCATTTGGAAAGTTCCCCCATCACCTCGTAAACTTTTCACACATTGAGAGGTAGAATCAGTAAAGAAAGACATATAGATGCAGCTGAATTCGCATAAGCTTCCATCTGCAACCCAAATCCCAATGAACTTCCATTTACAAAGATGTATTTATTGTATTCTAGGAGAAAAAGCTTCATGGCATACTTGTCTGCTGCCGCGTCTAATGATCAAAGCCTGAGGAAATTTCAGGAACATCTGCCTCACAATCAGCAGACAAATTATTCCTTTGCCAATTTAATCGCAAACTTGTGTGCACAATATCAACCATTTAAACACTCCATATTCCAGAAATCTGAAGGAACATAGCTTAGATTGATTTCCATTTCAAGAAACTGAATTCCAAAGCAAAATAAACCACTTAAACTTTCAACCCAGGGAACAAAAGATTAGACTTCTCCAGATCTGAGGCATTTGGGTTTCAGATTATTCAAATTTGACACCCCTTCCAATCATATTGATTGAGCCATGACCACTAAAATGTTCATCACTCCAACCATGGTAGTCATGTGGCAGAAAATGCAGGCACGAACTTTGATTAAAGGAGGGTCAATGGAATTTCTACTAGGACGTTATTGTTGTTGTTTTTGTCGTCGTTGTCTCATAAAGAAGGGCATTTACATACAAAATGAGAAGCCTTCCCAACCCATGACTTTGAAGCAGGTTTTGCTCCAAAAAAAACCCCAATTGCACACTCCTAAACAAGCTTCTTGCACCAATGAAGAACTCTAAACAGTTGAGTTTCAACAATAGCCCTTATACTATATTTCCTTCTTTTTGCATCTTCAAGATCCAAAGTTCTATATGCAAGAGGAAGTAAATACATTGCTGGATGGAGTCTCCTGCAGCAATAAAAATAGCAGAAAAATTTGCAAACATATGACGATAGGAAGGAATTAAAAATAGTGACTAGACCAATATTTTGTTAAGCCTCCTATCCGTATACAATATGAAAGGAGAAAGAAGGAACCAACAGCTGGCACTGCTGTCATTTCTGCAGGCTCTTTGTTTTTCTGTTAGAATGCTAGTACCATATAGAGGAGGTAGCAGGTTGTAGGATTCTGTGTCAGGAATGTTGGGTATAATAGGGGCATATGTGAGGTAGGAAGGGTATTGGGTAGTCTGTCAGGTTGTGAAAGTGGGAGAGTTGGTCACCTCTCAAATGTGGCCTTTAGTCATCCAATGTCTTCCTCCCTTATCAATAAAATCCTAAATACCAGCATTCTCTACCTGAGTTCATCTATCTATTTCCTTATAAAACTGAAATCTTCTCTGAAGCTACACAAGATATACTTACTTCTCATTCTGGTCAGCTTCACTAAAGCCATCCCAATGTCTCTGGGACAGGACTGTATGACCTTTTCTATCTTTGCCAAATGTTTCAATATACCAACCACCTATATCGTGCATGCCACAACGAGGCTCAAACAGCCAAAATCTGCCACAAAAATCCATATGAAGCAAACTACAAGTAGAAAATATTCTCAAGGCATGGATCAATTGTCTCCATAAAAGATACAACAAAAAATAGATGAACAATTTTAATTAGTACACATCATACCCTCATCTTTCCAAATCCAATAGCAGGAGACATTGAAAAGGTTTTAGTTATCAGCTATCAATCAACAATTATCAGTTATTAGTTGAGTTCAACGAGCTGATCAAAATTGTTAGCAACTAAAATGAATCGCTGTCCACGTAACCAAAATCATGACCCAAAAAGTGGATACCAAATTTGGAACTAATCTTTCTGAAAATTAAGTGGGAATTACATTTTCTGTCAATGCTAATGCTCAAGTGAAAACAAACCGATATTAAGAAAATCATAAAAATTTACAGTTAATGTTTATAAACAGAGAGTCCAATCAAGCAAGCTAGAAGTTATTTTCCACCCTTAATTGCTAGTAGTGAACCTAGAAGGATATTGAAATTATTCTTCAGTAAAATCATTTCATATAAGCAATTGATTAAATAATGAGGTTTACCTATGTAAGTCAATAATGCCAAAAAAATTCAACCATCACAAACAACTGAAATGATAGAGTTTACTTGCTGGGGGGTAACCGCGCTCTTGTGCATCGACATTCACAAACAGAAACTTTGTGTCCCAGCCCATACCAGTGCATGTGCCTCACCTGCAATTTTGAATAAAGTAATACAACACAATTATAGTAATACTTCATGCAAGAAAGCAATGTGCAAGAGGAAGAATGTTTTCTTTTCTTTTTTGTTATTTTGTTAGATACACAAGGACAGTTTTCCCTTGTAGTGACAACTCATAAGATGAACAGACTGAACAGTGAAATGCAGCAACATTAGGAGCATGTACAGCAAGGGATAGAAGTTGAAGCACTTATGTAACTGAAAGCTCGATATATCTGTAGGAACATCACGAACCATGAATGTTCTGTGTTTCATTATCACATGGGTTTTAATACCAGTGTTATCATAGACAAAGCATGATCCCTCCTCAGGAGAGGTCCCCAGCCCTCTTACAGTTCCCAGTTGAATCGTTGATCCAGCTGCACCAGCTGAAATAGAATTCTTGGAAAACCCTCCATTGGAATTTGGGACATTGCTATCTGAACTAAGAAAAACATGGATTTCATCTTGAGCATCTTTGCCCTGCATGTCATCACACAGGCTTTTTGGGGGTGTTCTAGTGGCCACAGCAACCAACCTTCCAGCAACATGCAACTCTAAATTTTTAAATGCATATGACTTATTATGCATGGTATTCCTGGCAAGAATCTTAAGATTTTCAGCATCATCAGCTACAGTTGAACTCCTAAGGATGCTCACATTCTCTGAAGATGGACAGATTCCCAAACCATCATCATCAAAGGAACTTAACTTTTGGGTGCAAGCAGGAGCTATTTGAGGATTATAATCAGCAAGGCACACCAATCCAAAAAGATCACGACCTGAAACCAAGTGCAGGACTTCTGGGGTGTCATAGGCAGATCTTTCCTCTGCCTCGAAGCAATCAGGAAGAAGATCCATAGACTCAATGCCAGGTCCATAGTAAGCTGCATGTACAGCTGAATAAAAATCAGCTTCAAGAACATTGAAATATCCCGTTCCAACCGCCACCTTCTTCTCCAAAACTATATCATTTATAGCCGATCTGTACCACCTCAACCATTCCACGACTTCCATCTCTTTACTTGCAGTCGTATACGATTTATACATGTACAACGTAGAAACTGGTCTAGAATGTTTCTCCAAAACCATTCTTTGAGCCAGCAAATACCTGTCATAGTGGGCTCTCCGCTCCGAGTCAGAAAGGATCTGAAACAACCGCCAAATCGTCTAAGTCTCAAGAATTACATCAACTACAAAGTCAAACAACTAGTCGTGATGCTCCTAATACTACTACTATACTACCTGGACTACTCAAGCCACTCGGCGACCAGCTTTTGTTTGGCGTAATTAATAATTGTCTCCTATCTCGAACAAATTTGAAAAGAAAAACAAACAAAAACGCAAAACATAACGAAATAACCAACTATGTTCCATTTACTACAGCAATAATAACAACGAAATTCAGCATTCAGGCGATAATCAAGAGTAGCAAGCACCTCATAAGCGGCGAGGATTCGAATAAAGCGTTGAGAATGGGCGTTGGAGTGATCGAGATCCGGATGAGTTTCTTTCGCCAATTTTCGGAACGACGCTTTGATTTCAGCGAATGAGCAGGTCTCCGGTACTCCCAAGATATCGTAGGCGTTCTCGGAGGGAAAGTCGGACCGAATCGACTCAGCTCCGGTACTAAAACATCGAATTCCTCGACTCGAGAAGAATGAATAGCGATTCATGTATTCCAGTTACAATTTTCTGGCAGAAACGAAAGCTGAAGCGTTGATGACGAGGAACAGAAGGTGAGTGGGTCACCTATATGCTCAAACATCACACAATACAAACTTCATAGCAAATCAAGGCTCAAGCCCGTGTTCGCCTCTGCTAATCCACTGGACAAAGGAAGGCCTGTAACCAGATTGCAAAATTGGATAATTATCATTCCTTAATTACGATATTGTATTTTATTTTTAATTATAATTAAGTCTAGTTTTATTAATTTTAAAGTTAAATTAGAACTTTTTCTTCGAAAATTTTCAATGGTTAATTTAAAAAAGAGAAAACGTTATTTTTAAAGTTTTAAATAAAAAAGATTATAATTAGCTATCAGGTTTCGGATAATCCAAATCAAAATAAACTCGAAGTTAGGTTATATACCTTAAGTTCGAATACAAATTTTTAGATTGAGCTCAATTCGACTCAACCCATTTTTATTTCCGGTAAATTTTATGAAAAATAATTTGATGGTGTATTTACTATTTAATTGACACCTCCTCAAAATAAATAATATTAATGATGAGAATTTTTAGTAGTCATCTTTAAAGTGAAAGTATCTAAATTACATTGTAATTTAATCATTGAGTTGAAATTATTTAGATGATATTGTATTCGTATATGGCAAAATTTATAGTGTAATATGAGATATATATGATTAATTTTTAAAGTTAACGTAAATTTATTTAAAATAATCATATAAAATATTAAACTATTAATGTAGGATCCGTGAACTTTGGTCACGCGACCACTACAGTAGAGCCCGGCCTCTACCGCCATCACTCCAGGTATTGTCCTCTTTGGCGCTTGGGTGAGCTCACGACTCGAAACCAAGACCTCAAGGTTTTGCTGCACTTTAAGTGCACGCCTCTTACCATTGAGTCAATCCTTTTTAATGTAGGGTCCATGAACTATGGCCACGCAACCACTACAGTAGAGCCCGGCCTCTACCGTCATCACTCCAAGTATTGTCCTCTTTGGTCAAGGGTGAGTCACTGCTCGAACCTAAGACCTCAAGATTTT
>JANPWT010000245.1:34541895-34558283 GCA_024678245.1 Erythroxylum densum | reverse complement strand
CAAATAGGACAATTCTCAATCATTAAGGGCATAACTGGAAGAAGAAGTGTTGTCTTGCCTATAAATGAAGAAGAAAACCACGAATGGTAGGATAAGTAGAAGAGAATAATGAAAATGAGTAAGAAAGAAAAAGAGAGTTTGGTGGTTTGAGAGAAAAGAAGAGAGTTGAGCTAGGGTTTCAATTTCCCTAGCCTATAAGAGAGATTTTGAGGTTGTTCAAGAAAGGAAAAAGGGAATAGGAAGAGAAGAGCTTCCCTTTGAGTTAAGGATCCCTTCATTTTGTGAAGAATGAAGGTAAGATCATTTTAAATCTTTTGGATTTTTGGTAGGATTCTAGTTCATGGAGTTTAGAAAATGTTTGGGTTTAAGTATGCTAAAACCAATTTTAGTGATTGTGCTTTGAGTAATTTTCAATTAAAAACCCTATTGAGTGGGATTTTTATTATTGAACATAGGGATCAAAGAGGCAAGAGGAACAAGATAAAAGGCACGTTTGAACAAGGCTATAAGTAATTAAATCAGGTGGGTACATGTTTATAATAGAGTGAATAAGCCACTACTGTTTTCATTAAATCAAAGAAGTTTTCTGATTTCTTTTGCATCATAAGTGCTGCATTATTATTCATGAATGATTTGTGAAATCTGCTATATGTTTGCTACATGATCTGAGTGATGATTTTCGAAAAGAAAAGACCATGAAAGTGATTCTTTTAAAAGATGTTTGTTTATGAAATTGAGTTTTTAGAAATGAATTTCAAGTTATAGCAAGTATATGAAAAACAAGTTTTCAAGAAAAGTGCCATTTTGGGCAACAAGTTTACAATTCATGAACTATGTGTTATATGGGTTTGTGGTGGTCCCCTAAGTTAAGTCACGTGCACATTGACCAAGTTAAAGGCTTCTCCCACTTGCCCGCTAGTGGCATGGAGCTCCTTCATGGACTCCCATAAGTTTACTACTACGCAAAACCATTATGTGGGATTGCGTTAGTACGTTTGTTCACGATTACACAGGATCCTTAGGAGAAATGTGTAATACGTTCTATTCATGGCTACACAGGACCCTTAGGAGAAATGTGTAGTACGTTCTGTTTTGGATCCACCTAAACCATTTTTGATGTGCTTATATGTTTTTGATCTATTGACAAGTTTGATGCATACATGATTTATAATTGCTCGTGAATTGTTTGATAAGTTGAAAATTTTAAGAAACAAGTGTTCGAGGATTTTGAGGATTTTTATTGCGAAATTACTATGGTTTCGAAAATGTACAATGGTAATGAGTTTTGAAAATGATTTTTGCTTAGCTTTTTATTATAAACTTGTTACCCACGAGCTGTCAAGCTCACCCCCTCTCTGTCCCCTCTTTAGGTGATAGTTAAGAGGATCAAGTGATCAAGAATATAAGGACGTTACTTCAAATTCTGCATATCTTGGAATTTAAGTAATCTTTGTAAAATACAAAAATTTGTAGTTCGTGCAACTTTTGTAGTTGGTGATTTCGGATTATGTGGTAATGCGGCTTGAAAAACCATTATAGTTTTATAAAACCCTTTTTGTTTTAAGGGTATTGAAATGTAATGATGATGATTATTTTTATGTAATGTATTAAAGAGTATGATAAAGTAAAGTTACATGCAAACAAGTCTTATGATATCCGCAAGAGGTTGGGTTCCAGAAGTGGAATCAAATATTTGTGGTATCAGAGCAAGAGTTGAATTTCGGATTCAAGCGGGATCCAACACATAAGTTCAATCATCTCCAACACATAGGGAAAAAATCCCTCCTCGTGCTTTTAATCGTGTTACATGTTGCATCTCCTTCCACATAAGTGGAAAAAAAACATCATTTTTCTCGAGTGTCATGCTTATTAAGGCACTTGTTTATAGTTTCAAGGCATCTACTTCCTTTATTGATTATAGGAATTTATGTTGGTTATGTGGCAGTGAATGGAAGATTATATATCAATGGCAAAGTGACATGTTGTTGGATATTAGTGGGTAAGGTATATAAACAGTTGTAGAAAATAATAAGAATAAGGGAAATGAAAGATTAACTAAAGGAGAATCATTGTAGGATTAAGCCATATGTTGGGAAGAGCACTGGCCTCTCAAATAGATAGGTTTGGGGATACTATATCATGTTTATTGCTATTATAGTTTATTTGAGCTACTATATTTCAGACTCCATTATCAATGTATAATATTCTATTGCAAGAGCATACTGAACTAGTTATATAATGAATGAGTCCTATTAGAGTTTAATTAATTTTTTTAATGTATGGTCGGTACACTGACTTGTTGAAGAAAGTTTGGAACAATTATGGGCCTTCGAAGATGTAGGAAGATGGTTAACTCAAGAGCATTAGGATGATATGTTGGAGAAATGTGTGCCTTTTGATTTACTAGTTTGAGCTTTCTACATCTCTTTAATGATGAAAGCAAGCAAAATGCATTCTACTAGCCGTGTAACTTGACATCAAACTATCGATGATGAGGTTTTTATGTAAGGTGTAAATAATGTTGTGGTACCTATGTTTAAGTGGATAATATGTTCATTTACTTGTCTTTGGGTGCTTCTGGCTATGCTTATAGGATTGTTTGTATATATCTACCACCAAACAGGTTTAAATTTACTTACCAATTTTTTTTCTAATATTTAGATTCTACCTTTACATTTATGTTATTGAAAGGATTAAATAACCTATACGTTAGTAATTTGCTCGTTGATAATAGATTGAAGAATACAAATTAAAGAGGAGTTATTTATAAGGAACTAAGATTATTAAAGAAGAAGTTAATGGTCTCTTTTATTAGACCTTATTGATATTCTACTTTTACATCTATTTAGACTTTGGCTCTTTGCTTTTATAGGCAGTGATTTTAATCCCTTGCCTTAATATAATTTTGTAGTGACTACCTAAATCTATAGATTTGATGTCTTCAACTAATACTTCATTAAATTCAAATGATGGTTATATGGTGTGTTAATGTAGTCTAAAAGCCACTTGAAAACTTTATAGAGTGATAATAACTCAGGAAGGAGATTTTATCGATGCCACAAATATCCTATAAGTTTATTTTTTAGTAAGGTAAAATTGATTGTATATATGTTTAATGTTTATCTTATTAATTGTTAATTTTCTTTCAAGTGGTACAATGAAAAATTTAGTGAGAGGGCTATTGAAGTAATTCATAAAATAAAGAAAGAAGCAGATATACTGAAGAAGGAGGCTCAACGAACCACAATTGAATCACGTACAATCTTAGAAATTGAGGAGAAAATAAAGTTAATAAAAGAAGACATTATTTTCTTAACAAAATAAGTTAAAATTTATTTTAGTGATTATCATAATAGGATTTTTTATGCTTATGGTGAGTGTAAAAATATGGTTTGTTGTAGGCAAGTTTAACTAAATTGTAGTAATTTGTTTAAAACTTGAATTATGATGAATGAAAAACCCTTATTTGAACTAAGTTGTAATATATTATGCTTTATCTTTATTGTTTTGTTATTTATGAAGATGCCTTAATGATGCCTAATTAATAGTTGTAAAAATCATCAACAAGTATATACAAAAGTGAGTATATCATAATAAACAGTTGAAGTAGTATATAAGTAAATAATTACACCACAACATCTATCCAATCCATATATAAAAGCGATTGGATCTATCCTTCCATATACAAAAGTGACTGGATCTAATAACTAAAGTTCCAACAACACATAGACAACATTAATGTATAAACTGGGGATCAACCACATTGCTTCCCTCATTTGCACTTAACTGAGAAGGTTGATCATGTATTGGTTGATTCAATGATGCTCTCCTCCTATTGCATAGGTCTATAGCTATTGAGAAGTGACGTTAGATTGTTTTTCTGAACCTTAGACCTCTTGGTTCAAAAGACAACTTAAATGAATGTGGATTAACTTATCCATACTGTTGTTTACTACTATATGAAGAGCTAGCAACCTACAAATACACATGTTGTTAACAACATTCATTTGTGAAAGTTATTAATAATATGATGAATGCTTATATACTTACAGTATTGTTATGTTGACTCGGTACGATAATAAATTCAACTATATTAGAACATATCACTTATGAAGAGACCTCAGTGATGACCTAATAAATATGAAATAACTATCATTATGAGTTTGATAATTAAAGAATTTCATAAATATCATTCGATATATGAAGTAATACATAGCAATCAAAATAAGGTTTTATAATCAAAGAATGTTTTATACTTGTTGAGTAGGTTAAGTGGTGCTTTCATTCTTACATTTTCTAGTGTTATGGCCAAAATTGCCAATTTTTGTACTTAACCCTTTCGAGTCAATTTGTTTTGATTTTTCAAATTGTTAGGCTCATTTACTCCTCTCCTTTTAATTGTTTTAATTTTTCCTAGTATAACTCTTTCGGGATGTGGGTTTATTACTTCTACATTAACAGAGGCTATAAAATTGCATCCTTAATAGGTTGCAACAAATGGTCATACAATGCGAGAAAGTTGGACTTCTTATAGCATTCACCTACAAATGTCTCTTCCCTTTATTTGGTATGATGAACATCATTTTTGGCATGCTTACAAAGATATCCATAAAGATTCCATGCCAGAAAACTACATCATTGGTGTTTACAAATCCTTACAATATGCTTGACATCACTATTATATAGTTTTATTACTCCATCATCATTCCAAACTTTTCTCTACTGCATTGCATCTTTCGTATTCTTCTATAATTTCTTCATAATCGTTGGTGTAAAATCTTACTTCCAAGCATACACAAATTCTCTCCTATTTGCATGCCTCTTCATCACCATGATTATAATGGTTTCAAGCATATTGATAACTAGCCTATCTCTTGCGGTAAGATCCACCCATTAAAAGATTCACTTATATTGTTGTTGACAATTGAGCACTTCAATTCAAAAGATTGGTAGCATCTTGCCCACCTCTTCGTAGGATATTCAAGCAATGTTGACACATATCTAGGTTTTATTTAATCTAGTCTTTTTAGCTACACGTTGAAATCTTTGATGTAAGTTAACTATGCACAGTTTAAAAACTACTACCGCAAATTTTTTCCTTTCCAATTTATATGCCAATTGTGGTATATATGTCTAGCACATATTCGATGAGTGGCATGTGGTAACATCTCTTCCATAGCCCTAATCAATCTATATAACAATATAAATGATTAAGTTAATTTAAGTTAATATAAAATTTGTGTAACAATAAACTATAAATATATGAAGACTAAAATACCTTTTGTATATCTTATATAATTGTAAGCCCTTCACCATTATCTAATTCCAAGTTAGAAGTTAGCAAATTCATAAACCATGTCCAAGAATCAGTATTCTCTATCTCCACAATAGCCTAAGCCAACAAATACATCCCTCCATCACCTTTCCTTCCAACTACACTCAATAGTTAGCCTTGGAATTCTATATTTAGAAAGTAGCCATCAATACCAAAAATTGGCCTCAAATGCATCCGTCCCCTTTTCAAGGCATCCAAACAAATATACAATCCTTTGAACTACACAAAAACAATAAAGAAGTATGAATAAATGAATAAATATAGTTGTCAATGATAGTTACAAATATAATTATGAATAAATGTAACATACAAGTTTCTTCATTTCTTGCCATCCGAAACTCTACTATTGATCTTGGATTACTAATCCTCAAATCATATACATATCTTTATAGCTTGACATATTCATTCATATAATCAGTTGCCCAATATTTTCTCAATCTCCTCTTTGGCTCTATACATACTTGAGTTGACAAATAACGCAAGCTTTTCTATATATTCCTTAACCATTTTGTTGTTGAGATACTAGGCTTCTCAATTATTCTTTCCATAAAATTTCTTGTAAGGAACTTAGCTAAAACCAATCTAGGTTTGTTGGTAATAAAAATATGCTCAATAATGCATGTCTTCACTTTGAAGCAGCAATCATTCTTGTCACAACTAACATATAACTCTTATGGGCATCCCTCAATACATCTAACTCTGATCCTATTACTTTCACTTTTTTAAAACTTGACATTGTATCATGTTTGTATTTTGTAATATATAACAGAATCTCTAAATTTTATAGCTAATCCAAACTATATCCCTAACCCCTAATGTGCAACCACATCAAATGAATTTTGCCTAATACTAGTACTAGGTCTTCACAATGGTTCATTAGGCTCTTCTTCGCTTAGATATTCATCACTATCAATAAAACTACCATACGCAGTTTAGTCAATCCCCATTAGTTAGTTGTCATTAGGAAGGTCAACTTGTATAAAACCCTTATCCTGATCTCTATCATGATCATCTATCTCTCTATCAAATCCCACATCGATTCCTTCACCAACTCCTACACCAATTCCTTTATCAACTCCTTTTTCAACTCTTTCACCAACTCCTACACCAACTGCTTCGTTAACTCCTAAATTGTCTCTTTCACCAACTCCACTAAATTCTTCACTAAATTTCTTAACATGTTCATCATTAAGATAGTTTACCCTCATACTAGAACTTCCCTCTTCACCCTCTTTATCTCCATCCTCTCTTTTAGTTATAGGCAACATCTCAGGTGCAAGGATTAGGGTGTCTAACAAATGAGTTACATAAACATCAATCATTTAGAATTCTCATAAGGTTAATGAGCCTTAAACAACTTTGATTCGATTTAGTTAATCTTAACGACTCACTAAATTTAAAACTGGGTACATTGTAATAAATCTTATACACTTGAAACAATACTAACGCTTTTCTCGTCTCACATATTTGGCTGTAGCTAACATAATTAAGTTCTACTTTATCGAAAAAAACTTGTTTACCCATAAACGTATTTCAACTTCGATTCTACGATGAACTTTCCACCATAAAATAACCTTATATTTCCAAATTAGACCATCATATCCCTTTTCACAAGTAAAGGGAATGAATTATATCCAAATCAAAAGGAAATTCACTTGAATATAACAAAATGATTAACATTATAGATTAAACTTAAAAGAAAGTAGATTGCTTATCTATTATCAATTTTTTATAGTTCATGAATCTAAAATTACACCCAAACACAAACATGTTAAGTTATATATAGATGCACTAATCAAGTTCATATTGAATGATTAAATAAACTTCTCGTTAGATCCAATAGGTTAATGATAATTGCAAAATATTGCATATTTTATCCTCGAAAACTTAGTCCATTTAGTTATTTTTATTACACATTTGGGCATGATTATTCATATTTTATTAGTTAAGACCTAAAATTATTTATTATGAATTTGGCTGCAAAATTGGCCTAAATTCAACTATTTTTGTTAGGCTTAATAGACTGATATAATTTGGTGAAGGGATAAACCACACAACACCAACACGAAAATTAAAGACCAAAATGACAGCACCCAATAAGCAAAATGTGACAGCAGTTTAGAGGAGAGAAAAAAATGCAATACAATAAGAAAAAAATGATAGCTAAGAGGAACATCAACGTAAAAATAAAATGAGCAACACACTACCAGCAAAGGACAGTCAAAACGGTAGTGTAGAGGGACAGTAAATAAATATAAAAATGACGGTCCAAAGAGGGGAGCAATTAAGAAGCAAAATGTGACAGCAGTGTAGAGGAAGAGTAAATAAAGAGCAAAATAAGCACATAAAAGGAAATAAAACATTACATCAGACAAGAATAAAATGTAACCAAAATGCAATCAACTGAGAGGTGAAGAAGCATCGTACAACAGGGAAAAGAAGGGAAACGACATAGTAGAAGAACTAAAATGCACAACAGTTGGTAGAAGATGAAGCAACGTATAAGAGCAATCAAAACAGAAATGTATACAAAGCAGTAGTGGAAAGGGATGTTCTCTGCTCCAATTCTCTTCAAAATGTGAGAGTTAAGAGGAAGCTCATTAAAGAGCCATAAAAGTGCAACTCTTTGGGAGTCTCAGTAGAAAACAAAAATGCCAACAGTGGAAAGAAAAAAAATGATCAAGCATATCACTTGAAATTGGAATCAAATAAAACTTAAGAGCTATTGGTGAAGAAGGCTAATGCAAGGAGCTGTTTGGGTGGTACGAGACTTACATATCATTGGAATTAAATTGGGTCAAGACCTTTGGAAGGAGGATTTCACGTTTCCAACTATTAGGTCAATGCGATCATCGAACTGTAGAGTTTGGGCTATCAACCGAATCAAATGAGTCACTCTCACTCTTACTCTTTTTGTATCTAGTTCTTTATAATTTAATTTGCTTAAAATTTTTTAGAATTTCAATTTATTTCTTTGTTTGAATAATTTGAGACAATCATTTTCAATTTAATTTTAACGTTATGAGTATTTAAGTATTTGTGTGATGCTTAAGCCAATTTATTTATGATTTATGTTCTTATAGAATTGAGAGAAGTCTTGATATATTTGAATGTGAATTGATTGCTATCTCTTTCTCTTTAGACAGTAATTGCTATTAAGTTTAGCGAGTTGAGTAGCAACTATTAAATCATTAGTTAGTCAAAGGGCTAAAATTTAATTAGAGTGTTGCATGATCTAAAAATTTCACGAGCTAATTGGTTGAAACTATTGGAGCTAATGATATCTTCTTGGAAAGAATTACATAAATCAATTTATAGTCAGGTTGGTTCAATTCAAAATTAGTAAAGGGAGATAGGGAAAACTCAACTAGTGAGCATCTCTATAGTTAACCTACTTTATAGCTTGGGATATCGGTGATAAAAATCTAAACTTAAATAACTAAATTTATGGGCTTAATTTTTGCTTGATCACTTATTAATATGCATGTTCAAATTTTGTTTATATTATGGTTTTTAGTGTTAAAAGTTTCTACTCAAATTAATTAGTTCTAGTTTTCGATTGAACCTCCTTTTCTCATTTTTATGTGTTTGTGGTAAGGTTTGTGGTATACTATGCTTTCCTATTAGATGAGGCCACAACTTGAAGGATTTTAATAACTAAGTTTTGCAAAAATAATTGGAGAACATCTTGATTAAATTCAATAAATGAATCTGGAATTTTCAATGATATGTAGTATAGTGATTGACGAGAAAACTTCCAACCCCTACCTATTCCATTTATGTTATGTTTAAATGTTTACATGTGATTTTCCCACATCCCATTATATATTTCTTGATTTTATAAGTCTCAAAGGTTAAATGTTGAAGGCCTAAAACATCTTTGAAAAGAAGAAACACCAAAAATATAACATCTAATTTGATGTGCAGGTTATTGTCCAGTTGCATATAATTTGTGTATTTGATAGATTATGATTAATCTATGTGATGGAGCTAGTCATTCATACTTGTTTTATGTTTAGTATGTTTAGAGAGTTATTTATATGCTGATAAATATATGCAGATATATGCAAATCTTCATGAAATCCCACCAGCACAGATTTAATTTTCTTTTTAAACATGTATTTATCTCATTTGATGTTATCTTGTGTATCTCAATTGATTTTCATCATCTTTTTAGATATCACAAATGTGTATAAATACAATGTAAAGTTACTCAGCAAATATACAATAAATACAATACCTTCATATACCAATTGTCTTCTTTTCTATTCTAACACATGCTATATTGCAATTAGAAAACCTGCAGAAATTAATTTCCTATAGCTGGAATTTTTAGAAATATGCAACTTTAATATGAAAGCGTTATTCTTAGATTGTTTATGCAATCAAAATTGAAAGTTGACTGTTACTACTATTTTCTTGAATTCTCAGCATGATTTTGACATACGTTTAAGTTTAATATGCTTGGAAATTCAATTGAAAGATGATTAGATTCATGAGAATAAATGAACTCAAAAGAAGCAATCTTGAATGTCCAAAAAAGTTAAATTTGTGTTGTTTGCTCTTTGTTTTTGAGTTGTACATTCTGTTCTGATTTTCTGAAGTTTTAACATGATTTTAGCCTGTTTAAAGTGCCAAAACATGATAAATGACAGCTCACGTGTTGGGTTATTAAAAGGAGTTAATTATAATACAATCTTTAAAGTTTATTGAGGCAAAACTAAAGAATTACATGCTGTTTTAGTGTGCAATTTCCAGATCTAATTTAGGAGATTTCATGATCATAATTTTCTGATATTTTTCTGAATTTGGTAATAACATGGGTACAAGTTGTGCATGAGTTGTTTCACCTTGTTTTTGTGGGCTGAATTTTTTCAAACGAATTTTACTTTGTTTGGAATTATAATGACATACATTTACTTGATTAATACTCTAATTGGCATTTGAAATGAATTTTAATAAACAACACTCTCCTTGTGGGATCAACTTTTATTTCACCTTACTAAATTTGTTAATTAATTAATGGTAGAAATAAGATATTAATTTGTTTATGCTTGACGACACATATCAGTTAAAAATACTCATAACTGAACCTCTTATTCTAAAGATATTAGACAAAATACTCATAATTGAACATCTTATTAAGGATTGAATTCATGAGATAGTTAGATTCAATTCATGCATATTATTGTAAGACATCCAAAATAGATCTTCTAGGAGAGGATCAGGAGTCTTATTGAAATATAGCTTCTAGTTATAAAATTCACAAAAGATAAAAGCAACATTTAGAAGTTTCATTCTAAATTTTTGATTTAGTAGACTTTGAGTTTAGGGAACGAGTTTTTTGTAACATTGTAACACTTTTAGAAAAAATATCAACAATTATAAATATAAGGTTATCCTAAAATTTGTCAACTAAAGATCCATGTACAAGTGATATACTTCATAAAAACTAATAGAGTCCCTTGCAAACTGAGTCCAATATCACAATGCATTGAAAGAATATATAAGCAAGCAATTTATAACTTCTATCGTAAAGGTTCCAATTTTTGTTATTTTCTTGAATAAGGATAATTTTGTAATACAAGTTTGTTCTATAGAAAAGTAAAATTTGTCATACTAATGTTAAGGTTGCATTTTAAACTGCTATCCTTGTAAAGAATATGTATATTTAACTAACAAAAAATACATTTTGACAATGATAATTCTAAAATTTAATAGGTGGCAAATTGAGGTATGATTTGATTAGATGAAGATAAATACCACAAAGTATCAGAGAGTAATAAATTGATATCTCCCTGCATAGTGGAATCTTGAATCCTATGTAATTATTGTAAGACATCTAACATCCAACAAAATATTGAGTGTAATATAGTCGTAATTAACTTTGCCAATTAATGTTTAATATTTAGTCAGTTTGTTTTTAATTTAATGATTAAAAGAAATTCAATTTCGTGTGACTCTACTTTTATCTTTACTAACACATTCACTACCAATAAGAAATCCTTGCAACTATATCATCGAATAAGGGGCCGCATTATACATAGAACAGTTCAATAAACATTTCGGGCTTAGGTTGAAAATAGGGGATCACAATATACAATAAACATAAGTAAAAAAAACAGACAAAAGATTCATTAAATTAACAAGGAATAGGGGACCATAACATATAATAAACATAAAATAAAAGTCAAACAAAATGATGGACTTACCACGATTTATTGTCCTTATATTGTTTCCCAAAAATTTGATAGAGATATGCGGTAGGCAATTGAACTTGTGATTGAACGTGTTGTTGAGATTAGGCCTATTGTTGCTATGATTGGACTAGCAAAAGAGCGTACGAGATTTCTTCAAATGTTTAAACAAAGTGGGAGAGTTTAGTTATGCAAGCATTTGAAGATTTACAGATTTTGTGATTTAGGGATTTTGAACGAAGAACAAAACAATAGGTTTAAAGTTTTGGGACCCACTTTTATTTAACTAACAGAAAGTGTTAGATCCCACTAATGTGCATAAAATTTTAAAAAATCACACCATGTATGACGTGACATTTAACTAACAGAGGGTAACCATTTTTAGATTTTTTGTCCTCATAGGGTTTGTTTTGAGCATTTTATAAATGTTGGAATTCGAATTGAATACTTTAATCCATTAGGGTTCAACTTGTACTTTAATGTACACTTTAAGGTTTAAAATAAAATTTTGACCTATATCTTTATACCTTTGTTTATTCTTAAAAATTATATTTAAGGTTTTCTAATTTAAAATATTACCAAAAGGTCGCGTATGATGTGATTTTATGGGCCAATATAAGAAAATAAACTAAATATAATTTGAAATAATTTAGAATAAAGGGAGATCATTTTAATAGGTTACTCGTATAAAAAATAGATTCAAATATAGTCGCAGTCTCTTAGTGAAAGAATTAAATACAAGTTTGACCTAATGAAATAAGTGAGGTTAATGAAGAATATGGATACAAAATATGACCTAGGTTATAATATACTAAATATACTCAAAGATCAATTTATTAGTTGAGATATATATATTCCTAACAAATATATGAAAATAAACACTCTTCATATATTGGTCGTATATGTTATTGGTTAAGTGTGAAAATGGTATAATTTCTAATTAATTAATCTTATTATTTGTGAGTTGGAGATGATAGATCAAAACACCATACTAGATGACATGGATATCTCGTTAAATGATAATAATTAATAGATCAATCTCATCATATTAAGTGAAAAATGATAGATAAGGACACCTATAATGGATGGCATGGGTATTCGATTAAATGATACTGAGGCCATCTCTAACCATTCTACTAAAATTTTACACTAAATTTGATGCAAAAGAGAATATTCCAAGAATCTTTTTACTTCAAATTTGGTGTTACTCCAACCACTCTATACTAAATTTTTATTTATTTATTTATTTATAAATTAAAATAAAATTATTATTCTTAATTAATTAATATATACTTTATATTAAATTAATATTATTTAACAAATATAATTAATATTATTGCAACAAAAACTTAATAACATACACAAATATAATATTTTTATTACACATTTAACCTCTAATCCTTTAAATTACCATATCATTCTCATAAATGCTCAATTAATACATTACGAAGTTCATAATGAGTTTCTTTATCTTTAATTTGCTTATGCTTAGCAAGGAATTCTTGAAATATAATTGTATCGTCTCCATTAATATTAATTTCAATGGTTGACATTTCACTCCAATCTTGTATGACTTCTTGAGTGTCACGTTCGTCTTCAATGATCATATTGTGTATTATAATGCATGCTGACATAATATCACACAATATAGATTTTTTTTCAAAAATGTGTTGGTCCCTTGATAATTGCTAATCGTGACGTGAGAACTTTAAATGCACACTCAACATCCATCCTACATACTTCTTGTATCTTCACGAATAACTTCTTTTTTGGACCTCAAGGATCATGAATGATTTGTACCACGGTAGACCATTTTGGATAAATACTATCAGCTAAATAATATCCATTATCGTACACTTTTTCTCGAATAACATAATGAGTAGAAAGTGCTATACCTTTGGCAAGGTTTGCAAATAAGTGAGATGCCTCTAACATTAATGTCATTATTTGACCTTGGCAATGACAAACCAAAATGTGCATGCCATAACTACAAACCATAATCAACTATAACTTCAAGAACAATAGTTGGGAATCCACTACGTCTACTATATTGTCCTGCCTAAACTGTTGGACAATTTTTCTATGTCCAGTGCATGTAATCTAAGCTTCCTAACATCCCTGGGAAACCATGTTCTTCATTAATATTAAGCAATCTTGCAACGTCATTAGCATCCGGTGCTCTTAGATAAATCTATCCAAGGACCTTTACAATGGCTCGACAAAACCATTTTGTACTTTCAATTGCAGTTGATTCTCCAATTTTAACGTATTCATCAGTTGAATCAGCTGATACACCATATGCCAACATTCGTAGGAATAAATTCTGATTTGTTCGAAATCGCCTGCGAAACATTACTACATTATATCTTAGATTTTTAGCAAAATAATCATCCCATAGTCTTTGATCTGCTGCAGTACGATCACGATAAATTACTCTATGACCAGAAATTGAGCTTTTGTGCTTTAGTTGGTTCACTATGTTGTTTATATAGTAATCCATTGCAAGGTTGTTATTAGTGTATGTAGATAGTAACACTTTGTTTTGTGCTAATATGGCAGAAGTGAGATCTAATTCATCCTCCGATGATGAGGATGAAGATGAGGATGATATATGAGAAGTACTAACATTAATACTTATAGTGGTAGACAAATATAGTGAAGGGTTCAAAGAAGAATCTGCTAGTGATTCATTCCCTTATATAGTAAATAATTCAACACAAGATAAGGAATCTTTGCAAAAGAATCTAACTCTATCTCTTCCCAACCGTTGGATTAGATTACATTCATGTCAACCGTTAATTAGTATTCTTATCCTATCCACACTATATCCAAGACAAGATGAGGAATCTTTGAAAAAAAATCTAACTCTATCTCTTCCCAGTCGTTGGATTAGATTGCATTCATCTCAATTTTTCATTAGTATTCGTATCCTATCCACACAATATCTAAGACAAAATAAGGAATCTTTGCAAAAAATCTAACTCTATCTCTTCCCAGCCATTGGATTAGATTGCATTCATCTCAACCATTCATTAGTATTTGTATCCTATCCACACAATATTTAAGACAAGATAAGGAATCTCTGAAAAAAATTTAACTCTATCTCTTCCCAGCCGTTGGATTGGGTTGCATTTATCTCAACTGTTCATGAGTATTCGTATGCTATCCACATAATATCCAAGACAAGATAAAAAATCTCTGCAAAAAATCTAATTCTATCTCTTTCCAGCCGTTGGATTAGATTACATTCATCTCAACCGTTCATTAGTATTCGTATCCTATCCACTTAATATCCAAGATAAGATAAGGGATCTCTGCAAAAAATCTAACTTTATCTCTTCCCAGTTGTTGGATTATATTACATTCATCTTAACCATTCATTAATATTCGCCTCCTATCCACACAATATCCAAGACAAAATAAGGAATCTCTATAAAAAAATCTAACTCTATCTCTTCCCAGCTCTTGGATTAGATTGCATTCATCTCAACCGTTTATTGGTATTCTTATCTTTTCCACAACATCTCTATAAATAGTTTTTTTGTTCTACTAAATTGAAACCCTCGTTTCATCTAACACTTTTGAAATCCTAAACTATAATTTCAAACCTATCCGAAAAATGGAAAGCTCAAATTTTGGTGTAAACCTTCATCAAATACCTCTCGAAGTGCATCATATTCAGTTGAAGAAGATCAAGTCTTATGCCATGTATATCTTAATGTTTCACAAGACTCAATCACTAGTAGAGATCAATCTATAGCTTAGTTTTGGTCTCGTATTACAACTGAGTATCATATATGGATTTTCTTTACAAGCTCGATGGCAAACTATAACGATAGCTATTGGAAAATTCAGAGGCTGTGTTCGACAAATTGAAAACTTAAATCCAAATGGTGCTTTTGAACAAGATATTGTAAGTGCTTTATTTATTTATTTTTTCTTTGTATGAATTGAAATACGTTTGATTTATACCTTAAAATCTAGCTTAAGTTACATTATTGTCTTATAGTTTGAGAGAGCAAAAAATTTACTAATTCAAGATCCAAAATTTCAAAAAGGTTTCAATTTTGATCATGTATGGTGAATCCTAAAAAATATGGAGAAATATGCGAATACTAACAAAGAGAAAGCTTCGGGTCATCGAAAATGTTCTAAGTGAAATGAAATGTCACCATTCGAATCCCAAAAATTAGATAAGCCAATAGGATCATCATCATTTTGTATTGATTTAAGTAATGGGTTTGAAGTTGAAGATCCATTTATTGAAAGAAATGATGAAGCTGATTGTCCTATTCGGAGGAAGAAAAAAAAAGGAACAAAATGAGGAAATGAAAACACTTTTTAAGTCCATGAATAAAGAAATAAAAGGAAATATTTCATGAAAGTCAATCTATTCTCGAAAAAAATTATGAACTTCAGTTGTTACGAGCTCAAAATGAGGTAAAAAAATTAGAGCTATGACAAAGATAGGAAAATAATAAAATTTTATGCAAAGATCTGGATTCCATCAAAGATCTAATGATGCGTGAGGCTTTTAGAAATAAAAAAATAAAAATTTATGCAAAAAGAGCTCAAGAAGGAGAATCTTAAGGAGGAGTTGGCTCATCTGATGTCTTTAGCCAATATTTTGATTTTAGAGGAAATGGGGATGACGTTTAAAACTATTAATTGTTTATGTTAAATTAATATTCTCAAGTACTTTAGTTTTATTTTTAATTTGATTGTTGTAATTTTAGCTTGATTGTAATATCGAGTCTAATTGTAATTGTAATTTATTTTAGTTTGGTTGTAATTTCAATTATTTTTGTTAGAGTTTTAATTTTTTAAATCAAAGTTGTGGTCTAAATTTATGTACC
>JANPWT010000245.1:34500154-34524807 GCA_024678245.1 Erythroxylum densum | reverse complement strand
TCTTAATCTTGTAATGCTCTAAATAAGATGAGATCTTGGTTGTTGGATGTGTTTAATGACACATTTAATGTTAGCAGCATCTTGACAGCTTCAGAGGATCTTGAAGAACGAGATCTTCAAGCGTTCAAGGTATAACTTGCAGTCAACTTCTCATTCTTGAAAGTTTTCCGAGTTGTAGAGATCTTTCAGTATCTGGAATTAGAGAAATCTTTTTCGGTGTAAGGTCAATCTGCTAACAACTAGCTCCAGCGTCCAAAAAGAATACTTGGGTGAAAGTGTAAATTCTTCCTGTTAGGGGAGATTGAAGTCGTTATTTGGTAATGGCTGCAGTGCAGACAAAGCTCACCGATTTCAAATGCCATAGATGGTGACAGGCGAGTATATATAAGTTGAATCATCACATCAGGAAAGCCAGGTCAAAAGAAACAAGAAACCAAAACTTTGAATGGAAAGTCCATGCACACACGAGTTGTTCGCTAAAATTTGTGGAAAAAAAAAATGCTAGGTGAACTTAAAACGATATAAGTACTCTAACAAATTTCTCATTCCGAACTTACTTAATCTGAAACTGAAAGTATACTTACTATTTTGATCCTAGGAACTCTGAGACTACGTCAAAAAATCAAACGTTCCACATTCTAATCCTAGTAAGCACTCAAGAGGCCGCGTAATCTTTTTTCTTTTTTGTGGTAGGCGGTTTGCCACCAGTCATGGTATACCCTTTTGATAATGTATAGCCTCTCCTTTAGACTCTTCCATCGGGATTGCTCTGGCCTGCTTTTCCATGTTACTTGATCCTTAATTTGACAAACGTATCATATGGATTTGCAAATGAAGTTGATTAGATACGTTAACGTTTTCCTGGAAACTATGCAGCTTTCTCTCCGATTTCTTCTTGCCGTACTCTTCGGACACCAAATATAACAAGTGCAATTCGGAGGAGGCTGCATCCCGTGAAGATGATTTCCTATTAAAGCTACAGTTTGCATCTCAATGTCATTCGTCTTGCAGGCAACTTAACAAATCTTAGCATTGCTGGTTATAAATTATTGTTGTCAACGATAACTAATTAAAATAACCAAGTAGCTAGATTAGAGATGCAGCAATTTAAAACTTATAATTAACAACTTGCTTTTTTATTTAATAAAAAATGTCAATTTTTTATATAATTTATATGAATTTTCAAAAACTTCTCGACATGTAAATTATATTTACTTCAATTAAAATTTTTAAGGAGTGTCTGGTACAAAATAAAATATTGTAATATATCAATTAATAATATCAAATAATAAAGAACGCAACAATTAAAGAGGATATGAAAAATTAAATCATAACTAGAATAAAATATTTGCCAGACACAAGTGAGTTGACATATTATAGCTTGTACTCATGCAAGAGCTAGGCGGCCAGTTAGAATATTGAACTACGAGTTTAGATCTCCTGTTTAATATTATGGTATCTTATTGTGTCCAATAAATCTTAGCCGTTTATTTATGTGAGTCCTGTGTAGGTCTCACATAGGTCTCACAAAATAAATTATTGAAATTTTATGAGACAAAATAAGACAGAGTAATATTGGACAGAGAATATTAGTTCTTGATCTACACGATGTATATTCATGGCGACACTTACTTTGACCAAAATATAAGATGAATATATTAAAGTCAAGGCAGTAACATATTGATTTACTACGATTACGTAATACTGCTACTCCTATCAAGGTTTGAGTATAGTGAGGAGGAGATACGAATATAGATAACTCCACTAGTACTTAAAAAGTATATTTTTAGTTGGAATCTGAACTAGGCAGTTCAACAGATTGTAATTTATCAGCTGAAAAACTAGCAGTTCATTATATAAACTCAAGAAGGAAAGTGCTTGTAAGCTTCTCTACGGCAGAAAAATCTTATTACAGAACCAGCTTCCCAAGTGAAGACAAAGTATGGTACCCAGTGCCCACCTTCATCAGCATCTTACCTCCATCTATAATAGCTGTACCAAAGCTGTACTCACTAGTCATTCCTAATATTCTCAATGACAACTACCTCATTTGGTGCAGGCCAATATACGTACAAGTTCCTCATGAGTGTAAGCAAGCAAGTATAAATATGGGTCTAAACTCTTTCAAGTGACCATCACCTTAAAAGCTTTGGACAGTCTTATAGCGAGAGATCAGTTGCTCTTTTTATTGCAACCATCTTCATAAGACGGCGAAAATGAGGCCTGCGCTTGCCACTTTGCTGCTTCTTTTGATGGTTCTTAGCTCCTCTTTCCTTGAACCAGCTATTGCTAGTGTCGAGAATGGACCAACCGTCCCGCTTCCAGGTATGTTATTCCCCAGCGTACGTGTAGAATATTTGACTCATACGGGCATAAGAATGCATGCATGCCTATACATACGATGAAGGGTTTTGAATTGCGATTGTTTGTGAACTTTGGTTTAACTTCTTTGAACTTGTAAACTTGCAGTGTGACTTGATATTGTGATTTTCAGTGATATATGATGATTAAGATTGGCTAATAAGGTGTTTTCTCTTTTGATGTTTAGAAGGTTCGTGCGAGTCAAAGTGTGGGGCTCGTTGCTCCAAGACAGGATACCAGAAACGATGCTTCAAGTATTGTATGATATGCTGCAACGAGTGCAAGTGTGTTCCTTCTGGTACTTACGGCAACAAGTCAGAGTGTCCCTGCTATAGAGACAAGAAGAACTCCAAAGGCACCTCTAAATGCCCTTGAACTTATTCCATCAACTCTTAAAACCTACTTCAATCAATCGTTGTATTATGGTCTTCACACCAATAAGGAGTACTGTTTGTTTATTGATTTATTGTTTAGTTATTCTCCTGTATTAGCGTTTGGAAGTTTGTATTTGATGAATTTTAAGATTTCCTAAAACTTTATATAAAGAATAAGATCTTTTTATGATAAAAGACTTTTTGTTAGTCTTTTCAGCGGAACTTATTACTTAGTTCTTAGTCAATAGTTCGATAAATACTTTATTTGATCTATGCAATTTATGTATACTTAAAAGATTTATTTAATAGGTTCATTAAAAATAGTAATTATACATTTTTCATAAGAAAAATTAGAATATCATGATATTTTAAATAGTCTTTACTTATTACTTACCAAATGATTAATCATTATCTATGATTAATCATTATCTTTTCACTACTTTTCATCAATTGGATTTACAGGTTTATTCCCTGTACATAATAATCATGGAAACAATTATCTACAAGTTGGAAGCAATGGTTTCCTTGGGACAAGTCGTTGATCTAGATTTTATGTTTTCAAGAACCATCCTCTTTTTCACTGTGAGGAGCCTTTGGCCGATGCGTCGTTACTGATACTGTACGAAAATTAAGTGATGAATGGACGTCATGATCTTAAGTAGGGTGTTCGCTTCGCTGCCATGGCTGCTTCACCACTTCTATGGATATTGTTGCGTCAGTCTGCTAAGACTTGGTCTTATTCTTGGAGAAGTTGAGGAATATATCCTTATTTTTGGTTCTTCTTCTGCAATTTTCCATGCACTATATATATATATATATATATATTACTAAGAAGGAAACTGTTTCACCATTCTATCTTCATATTATTTATCTGTATCCAATTTATGCATGAATGAGAATGGCATAATAATGTCAAGGTCAGATTCTGTTTTCCACTTTGTCTAATATAAAATTTCCAAACTCCCGTGACCTTCAGCATTTTGACTTCCTTTCATAGGCCTGACTCAAGATTTTTCAAGACTACACAACCAACATCAACCTTGATCAAAAAACCATCGTGATTGGTTAAATAGGATTGACCCAAAGATGTAACTCTGTAACCATCGTGATTACAGAGTTACAGGAGGGAAAGATGGCATCTAAAGTGTTTGAATGGAGGGAGGGGGGTGGTGGGGTTTGGTTCATGACAGTGCACAGGAACAGGGAGGACATTCTGGTGTGACAGCAACAATCAAGAAGCTTGAAGGTCATTCAAAGGGATATCAGGAAATATATCAGACAATGCTTCATTTGGCAGAGAAGCAAGGATGAGACACCAAGACACAGGCGAGCCGTGCTTCAACCCAGGATCAATGGAGCTTACTTTTCCTTCTTTGTGCACTTCAAAGAATGCTTCCACGATCCTGGGGCCCCGATAGATTGATTTGGTTGGTTTAGAGACTGTTAATTTTAATTTGTCTTACTAAAATAAATAATCAAAATAATTCCAGCCAAAATTTTCCCACAATTAGTGAACATATAGAGCATAGTCCTTCCTTTTCTACTGAAAAGGAAATATTTCAGTAAGTCCAGATTTAATAATTTTCAGTTTTTGGCTTATAGAAAGTTATTCCCTACGGATTTAACTTTGGAAAGACGTAGAGAGGGGTGCACTACCATAATGTGCATAGAAATGAGAGATCCAAAATGGATATTTTTCTGCTCAAGCACTCAGCAATGGCTAAACTCAAAACAGTATATTTTCATATGTAAAATGTTTTCACAAGAATCAATGATGTCCTCCATAAATCAATTCTTCTCTACAAACAATGTTCAAAATTCGAGCAGTGAAACCAAATGTATACACACCATATGAATTGCATTAATCAAAACCTTGGGGTGCTACTCTTGCTGAATCAGCCCCTCCCAGCATTACCATGTCGTTGATTTCTGAAGTAACTAAGAAGCCCCTGCGCCTGCAGGCACGAGGAAACGTATTTCAGCCAAAAATAACAGAATAGAATGAAGAGCATTGTCAATTATATACCTTTTCTTTGGCCCTTGGGGTGCCAGACTGTGACAAAGCCACCAATGGTGGGACAGCACCTTCTTGCAGCACCATATTGCAAAACCTATTACTGGTGGTACAAAGCTGCAAAAGAGCAGCAGCTGCATTTTCCTTTCCCCTTGCAGAACCCAACTCAACAACCTCAACAAGAAATGGAATCCCACCCTCCTGACCGATAGCACTCCTTCCCTCAGGTATCGTTGCAAGATTTGCCAAAACAGCCACTGCCTTGTCCACTAGCCCAGCTGTTGGATCCATCAACTCCACAAGGTGCCTAACTGCACCAGCTTGCACAATTCGTGCCTTGTTCTCATGGAAAATTGAGAGATTAAATAAAGCTGTGGCTGCATCCTTTTTACCCCTGGGAGTTCCATTACCAAGTAAATCAACAAGTGGTCCAATCGCCCCAGATTTTCCGATTCTGATCTTATTTTCCTCAATAACAGAGAGGCTGAAGAGTGTAGCAGCTGAGTTCTCCTTAGCTTCAGGACTTCCTGTTTTAAGGACATCAATTAGGGGCTCAATAGCACCAGCACTAGCAATTACAGCTTTGTTATTGTCATTAATTGATAAGTTAAGAAGTGCAGTGACAGCATTTTCCTGAATCTTTGTGTCTGATGACCGCAGTAAATCAACCAACAGGTTAGTGACTCCACAATTTGCTATCACAATTCGATTATCCATGTTGTGTTTAGCAAGCATCCTGATTTCAGCTGTTGCCTCCCTTTGAGTGTCAATTGAAGGGCTTTTCAAGACGTCAACTAGGTTCTTAACTTGAGTTTCAATGCCAGAGAGATCAGTCCTTGTTTCAATAGTAGGAGAAGAAACTATCCTTTGCACAAGCCTATCAGATGGACGGCGCCAGAGAGTTTGACTTCGAGACCGTGTCTCAAACAAACGGGGTGAGAAAGGCTCCCTTTGAGGGATGCTCAAGGGAGTAGATGATCGTGACTCTGGTTTTACCTCCCCAGAAGTGTCACTGCTGTAAGAACAAAGATGGTTTGATACATCTGAAGACTCACTAGCATCCCTTGCTGTGCCTTGAGAATTCATATTAGATGGCAATGCTGAGGCACTTCTAATATGAACAGGTTCTTCTTGCCCAAAAGAACTTGGTACTTGTTTTTTAGTCAGTGATACTGAGGGGTCATCATCCGAACCCTTATTCCATTCTTCCAAATTAGCAGGCCTTTCGTCAGAATTTAGCACAGATAATCGCGCAATATCTGATGCCTGCCCATTTCCCATTGACAAGGAACCCTCAGAAATAGACCTGGGATGCCGAGGAGAAGTTCCTTCTCGATTAATTCCACTGGGGAGCATCTTGTTCTTACCAGGTGAAACTGGTGGGTGAGTTGACTCAGGTGGCATAGGCTGTTTAGACCTAAATTGAGACAATGAGTGTGGATCCTGGGCTGCACCAGACTCCGCATGCACAGGAAGAGGTGAGGATTGGCTGAAATTCAGAGACTTTGCCGGATCAGGCAGCTTTACATTGTTTAATTCACACCAGTTAGCAATAAGGGCCTTGACAGTGTAATTAGGTATGAGATTAGTGTGAGCAAGAGTCTGCCGTGTCTTAGGACACACATTAAGCCCAAGCTCAATCCAATTTTTTATGAATGCCCGTTCATAGGTTTGCCCTGATGCCACAATCACTGGATCTGTCATCAACTCAAGAGAAAGGGGGCAACAAAAATCATTCGGTATTGGAACTGGGCTAGTGGTCTCTGACTGTTTTGTCAGAACAAGGTGATCGTGCATGCTGGTTACAATAGCAATCATTTGCTCAATTAATTCTGCTTCACGAATTTTTTCAGCTTGCTCAGATTTCTCCTTCAACTTCTCAAGGGCCACTGCTTCAATCAGAATCTCCTGATTGGACTTCAAGTTCAAGCTCTCACCAATTTTCAACAGGATCTCTGAACTGTGTCGAACACCATCTGCTTGCACCTTTATAGCTTCTTTAAGGGTAGATGCCGTTTGTTCATACCCCATATGCTTAATTTTCTGAATGCAGAACTGCAATCAGCCATTAAAATTGTTAGACATTATGAGAGAATTTAGCTCCCTTACTTTCCCTACCTTAGCAACTACTCCCAAAAATCCAACACATGGAGTTTCACTATATGAACCATTAAGATGGCATTTTGACCATAAAATCATCCACAGGAATGAGCAGTTTATGGTCTACCTGTAAAATAACTTAGATGATCTTACAACAAGATTGAACGAGGAAACTTACCTCAACAGATGACGAACTTAGCTCATCTGGGAGATGTTCATGGGAAGCCTTCAATAAAGAAAAGATGTCGAGCCCTAACGTCCTAACCTTGGATAACAATGATTCAATTTGCAGAATCTAGAGAACAATGAGAGAACATGGTCAGAAAATAAGGCCAGAATGAATTTCTCATAAGCAAAATTAAATGTTTAGTTCATACAGAAATAATCATTTTCTGGAGGGACAGGCACTAATTTTGACAGATCGAGAACTGAAAGAAGAAAATTAAGATTATCATCTAAAAAATAAAGGAAAGTAAAAAGGAAAAAAAGAACTCTTTGGCCAATGCATTGCACAAAAACAAACTCAGAGATTGAAACTAGTCAAACAAGTGAGTCTCTGCCAGAAGCAACTTCTCATTTCCAGCAGATCAACAGAGATCTAGAAAATGGAAGTTTGTATAGTTGAAACTTGCATCATTCTGCTAAAATAGTTATTACTAAGACTCCATGGATATTATATTTCAAAGAATATAAAAAGGGTAGAAGAACTGCTTTTTGAGGGAAGCTATAGAGGTTTAGGGCAACATCTCTGTTAACAGTCTGCCCTTTAAGCAGGTATGACAAATCCAAATGACAGAACCTTCAGTTTGGAATTAAAGGTCCTGTAAAAGTGTTAAGCTCTGATGCCATGTTAATAAGACCTGCGACCAGTTCATAACGGTATTTTCTGAATTAAATCCCAAAGTTGAACACAACAATCTAAAATAGATCAACTAAAGGACTATAAAATTCCCATTTTTGTTATAAAAATAGATCATAAAGCCCCACTGACCTTTCATTGCAGTTGGATGAATGTTGTCTTTTAGCTTACAACTTTTGTTATCGGCATCATATACCATTTAACCACCATTATCACCATCAGCAAAGACCCGCTACCATTAAGTAAGATACTAACTTGGGATTGGAAACCAAGCAAAATTGTATACATAAAATGATCAGTGAGTTTTTTTAGACAGCTTATCAAGAGCAGTGGGAAGAAAGGAAGATATTGGTATTGCAGGAGTTGTGGGTTCCCCTATAAGCAACTCATTTTAAACATCAAAGAACCAAACGTTCCCGGCATATTAAGAAAATGCATTAATCCTTAAAATTTTTGTGCATTGGAAGAAGATGCTAATTCTTAAGAAATTTTAGAAAATAGGCTAATTTATATGATGCAGAGCCCTAGTATCTGCATATGAAAAGGCATGTGCAATGTCACAACATGGACCACCAGTAAAGATGCCAACCAAACAACTTAAAGTTAGGAAAATCCTAACAAGATGCATTTTCAATTTAAATCCACAAGACTACATTGTGAACTTACAAAATAAACTTGGCTTGACAATGGCTGCCAGTTTTCAAACAGATCCCTCAATTCATCGACACATTGACCCAATTCAAGAAATGCCTTACTGAGTAGTTCATCAGAAGCTATTTCAGAATCAATAATAGCGGCAAGTATTGGCCTTAGCAGCTTCAAAATCTCTTCTGCTTTCCAATAAGGCTTCTGTACTGGGTCCAAGTTTATGTTATCCAAAGATGACAATTGTAGAAATGAAGTAATGTTGTTGACAAGGACTTTTAACACTGATATCTCCATGTCACCTACATCAACAAAAAATCAGAGTCCCAAAGAAATGAATAAGGATGACAATAGATGTCAAAAATAAATAGATATTTACAAGACCTGATTATAATTACAAAACAAGTAACAATTAATTAGGAGATTATGCAGAAGGCATCATAGCCACTTTGCAGTGCATACAACAGAAAGGCTCACATTCTGTACAGAGGAACTTTTCCTTTCTAACATTTACTAGATATATAAAGTTGGTGTTCAACGATAGGAGTTGGAATACACCAAAAGACCATTAGACATCATTGCAAATATTGTCGATCATCTTTGCCAAAGCATCTGAAATTGAGAAAGAAATATAATTTTGCCTCCATGAAGTGACGAGTTATGAAGAAATATCAAATCTAAAGCACAAAAAAATTACTTATAACAAAGGATTTAGTCAAATCCTAATGCTTGAAATACAGAGTTTCTTAAAAGTGAAATCAAATTGTTAACATGAATATCCTATTCCCCATCCAGCCATAGACTTTTGGGAGCAAAACACTACATAACAGAGAAAGATGCCAATTTCATTTATCATTCAAAGTAAAGGATATAATTGCATGACAAAGAAAAGTATGAGATGTACCTTTCATCAAAATCTTAAAATCCTTACACCACTGTAATGATCCACATTAATAATATTTTCTCTAACGCAGACTAAGCTCTTGTTGAGACAATTACCAAACCATATAAGGCCTTTCCAGCTGATGCTCTAACTAGAAATACCCTGTAAGAAATCAAAATTTAAATTACCATCTTAGAAATTTCTAGATGTCAACAGTCGGGCAAAATGGTGAACCGTCCAAGTAACTATTTTACGAAAAAGAGAAAAGCTAAAACCAGAGTGCATAGATAAGCAGCTGTATCCATAGCTTACTAGCAGGGGTGATGCACCAACAACCTATCTAAAAGTTGTTAACCATGATCATAGGGAAGAAAACAAAAGGCCAGGTTGCCAATCTTCCTGAAAGTTTATCAACATGGCTTAGAGAGGCGAGAGAAAAAGGAATGTCCATCTATCTAAAAGTAGTAACAGGAGCCAGTGCTCTCCTAAGCTGACCTCCATTATCATAAGTCTCTCAAGGTTTTACCAAAATGATGCAGTACATACAGGATATGAATTTCCACTTATAACCAGAAATGTTGTATATAACTATTCTCCCATACTAAGGGAAAAATGTGCAATAACCACACAATAACACACTCTAAAGGAATTTTGTTCCGGTACCAAGAATAATAGTACATCCATTTTCGAAAGTTCTATCGTTCAGACCTTAGTAATGATCCAATATCATATATATCTCTTTTTTTAACTCAACTTCATCACACTTGTCCTTCTTAGGTGGATAACTAATATGCATGCTACATCACTCTACCAATCCATATTAAAACTTTATCTATAAGTAATAATTACTAGTCTGCAGACAGCAACCTAGAATGTGGAAATTTTTTACTGCACAATTTCAGCTACCAAACAGCCTTGAGTTCTAAATTATTCTGTAAAAGCAAATTAATAACTTAGCATTAGAAATCTACAACCTTTTGGCATAGGTATAATATATTAAATTCTCAATGTGCCAAGCAGCAGTATACCTCACAAATACTCGATAACTATAATGATTGAATAGCTATCTTCCAGAAGAAAAAAAAATTAGTTGAGAATCTTGCCTTTTGTATTTCACAATGTTAGTGAATATGTAAAACCAATTAAGTTGGCCTCATACAACAGCTTAAGCTATTGTAGTGAAACGGTCACTTAACATGGTATCAGAGCCTCTATGACTACGTGATCGTGAGTTTAAATCTTACTACTCATCAATTATTCAGCACAAGGTAGAGTAAGCCTGTGCAAGTTTCAAGCCCAAACGGCTTTCACTTGAAGGGGTGTGTTAGTGAATATATAAAACCAATTAAATTGGCCTCACACAACAGTTTAAGCTATAGCTTTTAGCTCAAGACACACTTCCGAACGATAACTTCTAGATCCAGGCCATTACTCATTAACTGCAACCTTCCCATAACAGGGTAGTAAAACCTCACGTTCACTGCATTTCCGTTCCAATATTTCCAAGTTGCTCTGTGACATTTGTCCTCGCACTGGGTTCTTCTAAACGTCTAACACTAAATTGCAAGTTAGAATTCAACTTTCCCACCCTACAACAGCTGTCCACACTAGCACTCACCAAATCACCACACTGCCAGAGAAAACGTCCAGCAGATCACAAACCTAATCCAACATAGTCAAGCCAGGATCAAACTACGAACAAATTACCATATTTACTCAAAACCCCAATAATTGAAACAACGTGAATAAGCTAAGATCGGTGAGCAGTTCAAAACGAACCTTGAAAGTTAATCATCTTCCCATAATTATATGACAGAATTAGACGAAAGCAAGTGGTCAAATAACGGCTTAGATGGGAAAGAACATTCATAATTATCTTGTCTATGAGCAGAAGATACTAAAATTCCATTAACACAACGATCAAAATTCAAAGGGGGAAACTAAAGAAAGTAACAAAGTCTTGGGTTGTTTGAATTGAAAGACACGACCAACACAGAAGCTTAAACATGAACTGAATCTACACTGCTGGCAGTAAATTACTGGCAGAGCGGGCGATTCCATCAACGAGCAAGAAAACAAAACCCTAAACTAGATAAATCAAATAATGAAAACCGCAAAAAAGGGCACCTGAGAAATGCAGAGAAGATGATATGCTGAAGAGAAAAAGTGAGAAAGATCAGATCTTTTTTGTTTCCCAACTCAGATTTCAGCCTGGCGTTCTCCCTTAGCTCGTTTTGTCAGTCATTTCCAACTTGGTTGAAACTTGAAACAGTTAAATAATAATTTGGTAACATTTTTATAATGAAGTTAGTTACATATAAGATAAAAGGGTGGGTTTCGTATCAGGACATTCTTGTGATTAGATATAGTCAATGATGTCTTTTCATTTTTGGTAGCAGAATATGAATTATTAGCTTCTCTTCATTTTAAATTATCGGTTAACCTGGAATTTTGTCTGTTGGACCGTTGGAAAGGAACGTGGTTTTTGGTTTAGTTTAAATTGGTCGAGAGTTTTATGATTGTTCGGATAATCTAACATGTAATGCAGAAGTTGTCTCATTTCTGACCAAAAACATTTATGCACCAACTCGTTTCATTAAATATGAAGTTTGTTGTCTTCATGTTGGACTTGGACATCACCGATTAGTACATTCTTGAAAGTATGCAATTATTTATATTTTCCTTATAAGACACTAAAACATTTACTAATTTTAGCACAAATGAAATTCAATATTTGAACCCTTGATTGATTACAGGATAGAAAGAAAAAGGTTATTATAGTAAAATTGTTCTTTGTGATTGAAAATTCAAAATTTTAAATTATAAAAATTTTCTTTTTATAAAATATAAAAGAAATGTTAGGTATAATTGGTCTTTTTTTTTTCTTAACCTTGCAAAATAGAGAGTGTTATATAATGGGACACCTTTTTTAGTCTTTGTGAAATATTTCATATTCAAAATTTATGTTAATAACTAGTATATAAATATACATATTCTTTCTAACGTTTCCAATGAACTTATTTGTCTCAAAATTTCGGAAATTACAGTTATTAGAATTTAAATTTTGAATATGAAAGATAGCATGCTGTGCATTGCCATGTTTTAACGCTTGATAATCCTTGGCATTAGAGTATGAATCTTTTTTTTATTTTGATACGAAGTGTCTTAAGAAGGTTTTAATTATAAGAAGGTACTTTTAAATCATATACAATTACACTAATCTTTCTTCGAGTAGAATAAATTCTTTACGAAAATAAAATTTTAACTCTAAAATTTAGATTGAGTTTGAATCTGCGAACTTGCTCAGAGGTGCTTATAGGTTGGAGTGCGAATCTTTTTAAATATGATAAAAGACAGACAAGAAAAATGGCAGCAGATTGAAAATTCAACCAAGCAACCAATTACAGACAGAGTCAACGAGTAGGCATCAATTATTAGTTTTAGCTTGCAAGAGATCAACTTCACTTGTCAGTTGTCACCCACTGTCAGGTTAGGTATTTAGGATGACCAAGAAACCCCAAGTCTGTCATAAGGAGTAACAATGTGAAAAACATGAACTAATAAGGTGCCTGAAGAATTGAAAAAATGATATTCTAATGCTATATATGGAATTTTGAAGGGTGTTTCTTCATTCTTGTCAATGAAATTCAGTTGGGTAATATTTGACTACCAACGTGTTTACGAGTTTGGTGGAATAGGATAAGATTTTCCAAGGAATCTACTTCGTATATATATGTTTGGCCTGGCCGAGTCAAACCACGTCCGCGTCGTTTTGCAGGATACATGTGCATCACCAGTGACAATTTAGATTGTTCCCAATCTATTGACTTTTAGCATTGACCTTGTGTTTCTTTTCTTTTCCATCTTATAATATTCAAACAACAAAATATGATTTCCCTCAAAAAAAAAAACAACAACAAAATATGATCATTGCAAAAGGTAGGTGTAGGTGTGTGACTTGTGACCAGAAGCATCTAAATTAAGTAACTCCAATTGCTACTTCAAACAAATACAGTCAGCTTGCATTGCATTAGTTGATTCAGCAATTAATCCATTTAAGCAAGTTAATTGGACAATATCAATCGCATCAACAGGACAAAAAGAGAAGGAAGTCGTAAACAATAAGATGAACTGTATTGATCGTCTAAATGGTTCCACTTCCACACATGCAAATTTGAAATGTTAATCAACAAGAAGAGTAAGAAATAACATGGAACAACAAAATTATGATGCTGTGGGGGTTGTTTTGATCTAAGTTGCATGGCAAGTATTCAAGTGTTGTATAACGCCTGTAATTCTTGCTCTGGAGCTGGAGCATTGACAGGTTTGTATGAATTCAATGTTTGCTGTCTACGTCTCCAAATAAACCATATTCCAGAAGCCAATAATCCAAGAATCAGTGTAACGATAACAAGTACTAAAACCACCAGTTTGTGAGGTTGGTGCCGCCATATCCTGCGCCATTCCGTAACGATACTATTATATAAGACATAGTTAATGTATGTACCGCATGTATTCATAATTTACTGCGAACTGTATGAAGAAAGAAAGGTAAGAGCCATCTAAACCCATTAACCTGAGGCTAGGCAGATCAATTTAGAAGTTCGGAAGCAATTTTATACGATCTTATTTTGCAACTCGCATGAGCAAAGTGTGAATAAGCCATAAGCTGGTTTCAATATTTGTGCTCATTTCAAATATGGTACATCCAAAGGGATTGTGATGGTCAGGATGAACTCAAGAAAGAAAGTCAACAAGCTCACACACCATTGGATATTTTATGCAACTAAAAAGTAAAGCGAGCCTACCGATTAGGAGGTTCGATTGTCCACTGGACCAACTGATAACTTCCAAACTTTTCAGGAAGCTGCATACGATGCTCAGCAACTTGTGCAATGATACTCTGTTGGCAGAACCAAAAATATTAGCAAGGAGTTCTACCAATCTGTCCAGTTTTCCACTAGCCTACCGATTGTCCACTGAACCTACATGTATTAAAAACTTACAAGAGCAGTTCTCTTAGAGACGTAGTTCGAAGATCCTGAGGGGACTAATGCCCATGCAAGGAAAGAATCATTTCCTTTGGAAGTGAGATTAAGCAAACGAACCTGACATGACAGGGTTTGTCGTTTAAAGAAAAGATGAAACCTCAAATAGGGCAAAAAAAGAAAACGAAGAAAAAAGAAAGAAAAGAGTAAACAACTTCAGTCATAAATCTGCGCACCCTTCATGGTCAATATTTGTCTAACCTGTGAAATCTCAATTCCTAAAGCCTGTGCAAAGGCCTTGGTTAGGTTTGTGAGACCAATCTTCAGATCTGAGTACTTTATATTAAGGGACATCTTAAATGTTACTTGTCCAATTTGGTGCTCGTCTGCAGAAGAGTTGATGAGAAGATAAAAACCATTAAACACTTCATTGAAAAAGTTTAGCTTTGAGGCAAAACGTGCAGCTTTAAAGATTCAAGAAATGTTTGCTTATAACTTAAGTAGTCAGGTCATGTCCCAACCCAAATATCTCAGGTTAATATCAACAAGCACAAGAATTCATCTTCAAGATAAAACACTGCACCATGTATGTTACTAAAACTTTTATCCTATTTAACAAATGGAAATCTAAATTACTTCCTTATTCTTTAAATTTTGAGCAATAGTACCAATGAGCTTAGTGAATAGACGATAACTATCTTTGGTAGGCCGGAGTGCTACGGAGGAGAGGTTAGAGCGGTAGTTTACATGATAAAAGGAACGAGGAAAGATTCCAAAGAAATGGGTATGACACAGATTCCTGAGATCAAAATAGTGTTAAGCTGATGTAATATAAATTGTTTCAAATTCAGTAGAAATGAACAAAATGAATTTGAAGAAGCATATATATATAATATATTGTATTTATCGGTAACGTTCCAAAAGTCGCAACTTTCAATAACTAGACAAGTTAAGAATTTGAGGCTTATGCTTGTATTTGACATTGATGTTTGAAGGAACCTGGAAAGAGAACAGTTAGTTTGATATCATGCTGTAGCAACCTTGAGTAAAACAGTTATCATAACAGTTCGTCGAAGGCATACAACTTGCAATACCTGAAATAATATAGTGGGGTTCGCCTCTAGGTGCTGGTGTAGGTGGCATTTCAGAACTTGAGTTCCTGCCACTTATAGATGAATACCCTGGTGATGGAGCCCCATTTGTATGAATTCTTTCCCACAACTCTGAGCAGTTGGTCTTCCAGAAACCAATTTTTGAATTCTCACGATCATAAGTGACAAGGGTATTGCGGAAAATAATACCTGGTGCAAAAGAAACATCAGAAAATTTGAAATTTATCATCGTCATAGATCCAAAAAGAAAAGGAAAGAGAGAACTCTCCTCAATTGAAGATAAAGCTAGAAAAGCTTATTCCAACCGGAACTATGACAATCATGTGTAAAGATTTGATATACCTCCTAGAAGAGTAGTTGGGTCCTTTCCATTTTGAAATATTCCTAAACAATATGCACCGTGAAGTTTGGAATGCTATGAAACACAAAAAATAGAAAAACAAAAAAGTTTAATCAATAATCTTGACGAGCAAATCACAAGTAACAAATTCAAAACGACACGATACACAATACTTCCCATTATCTTTTGCTCAAAATATATTTTGGGAAGAAGTTACCTTTTCGTAGTTTTTTCTTTTAACTTTTTCTTTAAGAACAAATAACAAAGGTTTCATTACTCACTCGAAATAGGTAATTTTCAGGTGATAGCAGCAACTTTTGCCCATTTCCAAACACTATCTCTACAGTTGGGAAGGAACTTGAAAGTTTTGAGAGGTCACTGAACAGCACGGAAAAATTCCAGAGTTAACAGCAATAACAGTGCACCTTTGAAATAAACTCCCCGCACATCCTTCTCATCGGCTCAAGATAAATACCTTGTGGCACCGGAGAAACAAATATCACTGTAATTTGGATCAGGGCCCCGAATTTGTTGCAAGGAGTGAAGTTCCTTCAAAATCTGCATACAAAGAACAAAAAAGGATAATAGAGTGAGTGAGTGACCGAATTTGGCGTCTTAAGGCATTGATCTCCTTTTCCTTTTTAACGTCATGTAGAAAACATTATGACCAAGTTCATCAATGATGTGAAAATTAGCAAGTTAGCTAAGACGAACTCTGCCAATAAATTGTTAGGAAAAGACGGCCTCTTAAAATGAGTTCTGGAACAGCGAAAAAGAAATATGAAGTTGAAGCTTAAATAAACAGACTTACAGCATCCTTAAATGCTACAAATGCTGTTTCTGGTAGGTAAGCGTATGTTGTACCACTATCCAGTACAGTTCCATGTTTTCCATCGAACACTCTTGGATTCAAAGGCAATGGCTTACCCGCGACATGTATCTCCTTCAAATCAATGTTGTAATATGGACTGTTGCCATCCGGAAACTAGAGTAAATGTGTGAGAGGTATGTATGTATTTCTTAGGAGAGTTGAAGATGCAGTATATCTCTAAGCAATAGAAAGTTTCTCTACAACTCACCTGCGATCAGGATCCGAGTATGTAAAAACCATGTCTGAAGGAGCAGTCATACCACCGAGAACCATTGCACCACCCCCAATGTCCATTCCACCATAGCACAAAGAGAATGAATCACTAATTGCACCCTTTTCAACAAGTTGATCCACAATGCTCATATCACCACGGCCCAATCCCATTATGCCATCAGCATGCTGATTGTAAAGGTCACCAGTTTCCAAATTTTCACACCCAAAGACAGCACGTTGGGGACTAAGTTCACTTTGATTACCAAAAGAAATAAAGTCCTCAACAAGTATCCCACTGCTGGTACTCATTTCAGCATATTGTCTCTCATAAACACACAATTCCTTGTCGTCATCGCAGTTGCAATCTATGTTGCATTTTACAGGTTGATAGGTACTAGACAATTCTGGCTGAAAACCTGGATCCTGATGAAATGCAATATATTCAACATTAAAAGAAGATTTTATATTGTAGCTAAACGGTTTTTTGTACAACGATTTACTTTGTTAGCTCATCATTCACTGGTAAGCATAAAGCATTCCTGTTCCATACGAATAAATCTCACTTTTAACAACTATTCCAAGAAAGGAATTTCCATGAGACAAATGTACCAATATATCTAAGAAAACGTGATCACCTGGTGCCTTCCGCATCTCTCGCAATTCAAGCACGGAACGTATGTAACAGTACTCCCTGTATCTACGATTACCGCAAATCTCTGAGCCGGCGTCCCGATCCAGAGACGCGTTGTATAATACCTGGCAAAACCAAATTTCAAAACTCATATCCAAACCAAACAAGATAAACACAGATGATATCCTTTGTGTTCCATGCATAACCGTAAACACCCTACCCGTTAAGAACGAGATCATCGTAGAGTCTCATGCGAGCGTTGCGTCCCGTTTTGGAGTCCGACATCTGAAGGTGGCGAAGCTGATTGGCCGAGGCCCTGGAAGCGTTCGGGGAAGAGAGAAAGAGTGGCAACACCATGGAAGGGCCTTTGCCGGAAAAGAGAACAGTGGTGGCGTTGGCCTCAACGCTGCGGAGTAGAACGATGCCATCGCAGAAGAGTACGAGGAAGAGGACGACGACAGCGAAGGAGACGGGCAGTTGAATCTGTTGCAAAGTCATTGCTGGCCCCGTGATTGGAGACTCGAGAAGAGAGAGTTTCTGAGACTTGCAACCAAAAGCCCACGACGGTTATTAAGTGAGAGAGTGAAATCAAATTTTTTTGGACAACCAAAGCTTACGAAGAAGGTTTCAATTATCTTAATATATCAATATAACATCTTCTCAACAGCTCGTGGTTGACGTGGAAGCTTTCGAATAATTTCAACAGAAAAAATGAATCATTTTTTATTTTACAATTCATGAATTATTATTTAATTTATTCAATTATCGAAATTTTAACAAAAATTTTAAAAATTTTGTTTTTAAATATACATGTGATTTGATCCTATTGATTTCCCACAAAAAGAATCTTACCCGTCAAATCCTTAGCAAGACAATCACAACACTCAAAAAAGCACAACTAATTATTATCATAAATAAAATTGGCCAAGTTAAACAATTGGATAATCGAGACAAGATCTCATCTCAACCTGGAGAAAATAATTACGAACTCTTTTGTATGAATTATAGTTGGTAATTTATTTCGAAGTTTAATAATTACTTTGTTATATCTTTCTAATCGTTTTTAAAATTGATTCATTTCAATAAATGTACATAGTCAGTGTTCAGCCTCTAACAATAGCCATAAAATAGATTGAGAGAACCCTTTAACTCTTATAAAGAGAGTTAAGCTAAAAGTTCTAGCTTTATTAGAATTTAAGTCTATTTATAATAAGTTTTAGACATTTATAATAGGCTAAAGTATTGAAAAACTTAAACAAATATATAGATGCTTATTAGAAAACAAGTTCATTGAACGGACTCGATATGAGAATTTCTATATACATACAAGTAACATTCTAAATAGATTTTTCATATTAAGTCGGTTTAGTGAACTTATCCTCCTTGCTACGTCTTCTTCTTTGATGCACTATCGTTAGTTGGTGGTGTGTAGTTGTCGGCGTTGTCGTCAGTTGGTGGTACGTTGTCATCAATTGGTGGTGCATCGGAAGCTCATCATCTTCTCCCACCATTGATGCATTTTCGTGGAGGTATAAAGTTTCACCGTGGTTTGATTTGAGTATTTTTGAGTATATTTGAGTATTTTGTTTCGTATGTTTGAGTATTTTGCGTATGGATAAGAACATCTAAGTTTCACATGTTAATGTTAAAAGGTTCAATTTTCAAATTTGTTTGTGAAGTTGAGATGATTTGTTGATGTATATTAGGTATTTGATGAAATGCCTCTTATTTGAAAAATTTGTTAATGTGTGAAGATGAAGTTGATTTGTATAAAAAATGAGTTAATGGGTTAGCCTATTTGATCATTTAGCCTTATTTGATGATTAAGGATAATGTATCAAATAATCTTTTTAGTGTTTAGCCTTATTTGATAATTTTATTCTTACTTTTATAATTTTAGCTAAATTAAAGCTTGCTTTAATTCTTGTTCGTTGACTTATCTTTTTGGGTGTCTCAATTTCTTTTAAAATTTGTCTTTGAGTTATTTAAGTTTTCGTGAATCATTGATTTAGATTGAATTGTAATAGGAAAACATGCATGAATGGTTGAGATATTCCCTACCAAATATTGATTAATTGTTTATAATGATTGATTTTTGAAAAATGAAAAATGATCCAATACATATTATTTGAAATTGTGAGTTTTTAAGCTTATAAGCATTCAAATTTTATGCTCCATGTTCTAAATTGAGTGATTGTCACAAAGTTTGATACTTCTACAACTTGGTCTTTTATGCATGTTGAAAACATATCATTGGACTAGATACAATAAAATAATAAGGGAATTCTTGCATATGTGAATGTTCTTAGTATAATTTTGAGAGTACTTAACTTATATTTTGAGTATTTTTATGTGCTTTGGTACTTAGTGTAGTTAGTAGCTAATTATTCATCTAATTTATCCTTTGAAACTCACCCCTATGAGTGAAAATGATGTTATGTTATCAAGTTTTGGGACCATGCCTGTAATTTTATCAAGTTTTGCACTATGCATAAAAGTATAGATCTATTAACTTCAATTATTCTTTTTGCAACATTTTTATTGATTTCCTAGAAATTCATCACTCTTTTCACAAAATCCATATCCTTTTATTTCCAAGAAACAATATAGCCATTTGTTGATAGAATATGGTCAATTGAGATATTGGGCTCTAACTTAGAAAGCCTAGATCTCTTGAACTTGATTTGTTAATATCATTATCAATGCTACATGAACCAAGATCCATTATCTAGATAACAACATTTTATGGCATCTACATAAAATCCACATTGAGGGAGATGATCGATGATGGTGGAGGAAGAATATGCTAGAGTATAGGAGACGATATTTCTATAGTGATTGTTATTATTCTTATTAATAAATAATAAGGTTTTAAAAAATATATTAGAATTATATCAAAGTTCATCCTCTTTACTACTAATCTTGTATTTCAATTAGTTTTGTTTAATATTTCAACTATACTTCAATTTATTTTATGCTTTTGCTATATATTTTATTATAGAAATCAATTTCGTTATCTCCTTAGGGATCCATTTCAAACTAATTTTTATTTCCTCTGGCATCATCAATCAAAAATTTAGAAAAGAAATTGGTAAGTTTGAAATTTTTTATAATTCTTTGATTTTTGGGTAAATTACATGATTATTAATATACATATATATATACTTAAAATAGAATTTAAGGAAATAGATTGTGTATTTAACCCTTTTGTAATATATGTTTTGATCTTTGAACTTTAGCTAATTTTTTTCATTTTAGGTTGTTTGATATATTTCTTGGTTTTGTTTCATTAACCATCACATGACTTTGTTAATTGGCATCACAAATTTCTTATCATCTTTGTTTGATTTTGTTTCCTCAGACTATATTAGTATTACGATGGTTCTTAATGAAGATGCATATTAGGAATTTGATGAAATGTCTCTTGTTTGGAAAATTTGTTAATATGTGAAGATGAAGTTAATTTGTTAAGACAAATGAGTTAATGGGTGAGCCTACATGCATCTTTGGGGGTTACTAAGGGAAATGACTGTATTTGTTGATTTTCATTCTTTAATCGTATTAATATATTATCTTTTCCCCATACATGAATTGGAGACGAATCGTTGAAAGTAATACTATCACTAACTTTCCCATCAAGCTCTATGAACAAGTCTTTATTACCATATATATGATTACTAGCTATAGTATTAAGTTATCATACGATATTCTCCCCTTCCTGTAAGCCTTTACAAACCATTAAAGAGTGTATTCCATCTCTTTTTTTTTTTGTATTTATGAAAAAGATCAATCTTTACATGCATCATTTTGCACTTTTAAGAATAATTCTTAAATTCATGATAAGTATAGCATTATACTTAAGACTTGTCATATGTTTTCTAATATGGCCTTATTCCTCCGCTACGTCATTTTCTTAGGGTAGAATGATAATTCTCATCTGTATTTTAAAATGAAAATTAGGTAACTCTTCTTCCTCTTTTATAACTTAGATTATGTGGATGAATTATATCTTAATTAAACTTGATTAGACTTTGATTGGGACTCTACTCCTTATATGAATAAATATTTATTGATTAAACTTACCCTTTTCAAATAATTAGGTATTTTTTTAATGTAAACTTAAGGCCCATAAGCCTAAAGAAGGATGATGAGTCGTGCCAAATTAGTTATTCCCATCTATACACTCATTAGGAATATTGTTTTCCCCTAAGTTTCTTCTCTAAACTTTGATCGAGAATAAAACTTTTTAGTATTTAAGTCTATTTAACTTAATCAGGATAACCTTGAGATTCCTCAAGGATCATCTCTTAATCATTCAACCATATTACCATATGTCTGTAATGGTTAGGCCAAAATAATCCAAAATTGTTCCTTAAGAATTAATTCATAAACCAATATGTGTATGCTAAAAACAAGCAAAATAGAAACATCAACCTTTAGATATATATCTTATGTTTAAGCCTCAAGCCTTCATAAGACATATTGAGGACTTAAGAAGAATCTTCATCTTCCTTTAAAAGATTCATTAGGATTATTTGTAGGTAAAATTTCTTATGAAATACATTTATCCCTCATAATATATAAAAACTTTAACTAACTGTAGGGGATAAATTATCATTTAATCTTAATTGTTGACTCAAGTCAATCTCAATTATCCATCCCTCTATATAAGGTGTATGATGTGAAGATGGTTCACTTCATCATTTTTTATAATTATCGATAAAGAAAATACTACCTATCCTTTGTATGTCTATTTGCATTCTTCAGGAAGAAGTCATCATTTGATTTATTTTTTAGCTTGCTTACTTGATAAGATTTAGTGTTAAGGCTCTAAAAATTTTTTTGTTCTTCTTTAAGCTTCAAATCTCCCTTTACCCTTTTAAATTACGATGGTAGCATAACTGATAATAGTAGTTCAAATAATGAGATGAGAAACTCTTATTCTATTGAATATAGTGATGTAAGATCAATGGCCTCCAATTTTTGGAATAGTATCCATATATTTGTCAAGTCAAGTGAGACCATATTATCCTAACCCATGTATTGAAATGACAAGGCCACTTTTAATGTGGCATATGAACCTGAGCCAATCAAGTTTAAGAAAGTGTTCTGCTTATACATGTCTCGCTTGGTATCCACGCTTAAAGACTTCGATAAGATCTTCAAAATGTTATTAAAGTCAAATGAACATAAGAGGATTAGGTTTTAAAAGATCATGGAGAGAGTCCACATCCCTGAGGAGATAAGGTTATAAATTATTTTTCCAACCTTATTGTTATAAGGAAGACCCATTAAGATGTTTCTTTCATTTATCTTGTCAAAGTTTTGCATACTCTTTCATCATGAATAACTTCCTAACAATGTTGTCATCTCATAATTGCTCCTAGGTCAATATGTTTGAATTTCATGCTTCTTCACCGTTATCCCTTCTTTTAGGCTTTTTAGGTATTTTAGGCTTCTTATTGATCAAAGCAAGTAATATGAGCTACAATTTTTTAGTCTTTGCTCAAAATTTTTCACGTATTCTAAACTGTGCTTATTATGTTTTATATGATTGTTTTAATATATCCCACCTTCTAAATTGTTAACAATTTTGTTCTTGGTTGTAGGAACTCATTTGTTGGCAGTATTTCTATTTCGAATGATATATATAGAAAGTATTCAAATGACATTCATCTCCTTATATTTTTTACAATGTCAAAAATGAATTTGAACACATTTTAATCTAATTTGTATTAGTTTCTATACTTTTCATTCTAACTCTGTCATCATCTTCTTTCACGTACTTCATGAAGATCCTTCTGCGTGTCAGTAGAGGTAAGTGAATTTGTTTTTTACTATGTTTTTTGAACTTGGTTTAATTTGGGTATTTGTTTGCAATTTGAACTTCCCATGTGAACGTATTACATGGTTGATTTAATTTGGCTTGCGTGAACTAAAACTTGTTTGTGGTATGAATTAATATAGGATGAGTTTGACTTATATTATTGTTCCAATTACCTTAATTATGTCAATCTATTTCAATGATGCTATCTGAAATGATTATGTTATGTTTACTTTATATGTGCAAATTTTTACATGGCTGTTTTTTTTTAAATTGTATATGTTAGACTAATTTATTAAATTAAGTATTCATATTTTTATGAATGTTTATTATATTTGGCATTAGTACATATTTAATATAGGTTAATATCAAACTTTTAACATTAATTCTCTTCTAACATATATTATTACAAACATATATGTTTGATCTTTAGTTTACATATATTTTACATCTCAACCTGTAAACCTTAACCTATAACCCATGATGAAGCTCCCATAAGGCTTATCGGTGAAAAATACTAGGAGCTTAGGAGTCAAAATAAGAACTTGTTCTGTTGATTCATAATTCTTATCTTAGATGTTTTGTAATCTTTGGTAAACATGAATGATATTAACTATGGATTCACTTTTTTAAATTAACAGTTTTCCATAAATGAGTATCTGAGATAGATCTTGGATGTATAGACGATTAATACCTGATGGTTTCTTTAATCCTGAATTTGTTGAGGGAGTTGAAGCTTTTATTCATTATGTATGTTCTCAACCTACATATATAGATAGGCCAAAAATCAGATGTTTATGTAAAAAGTGCAAACACAAATGTTTCCTTTCTATTGATGAAGTTAATAGGAATTTGTTGAGAAAAGGGTTTGTTCCCAATTATTTTGAGCGGACACGACATAGGGAACTGTTGATTTGTAGCACCTCAAGGGGTAATGAAGCACAATCATCGGTCAAATTAAATAAGTTTCAAGGGAGGATTGGATTTAAAAGAAATGAAGTGGATGGAATTGAAAATCCGTACATGCAAATGGTTTATGATGCAGCCGGTTATACCTTTGAGAAAAATAGGAAAAATCTTAAAGAAGAACCTAACCCACATGCAAAATAATTTCTTGACTTACTACAGTCAGCTGACCAAGAATTATGGCAAAATTATGAGACAATGACCCAATTGTCTTCAATTGCTCGAATATTGAACATAAAGTCTGAAAGGCATATTTCAACCTATAGTTTTGATAAAATTCTTGAATGATATAATGAATGTTGGATCTCGTTTCTAAAACCGAAGCCCAACCGAAAAGCGTCGAAAACTTACTTTTTACATCGAGTCATATCAAACAAATTCCATTCATAAATTTCCAAAATTTCAAAATTCACATAACAATCAAATTCACATAGCAATGCTTCAATCATTCAAAACCAAAGGATTCTCAAAC
>JANPWT010000245.1:34431240-34442000 GCA_024678245.1 Erythroxylum densum | reverse complement strand
ATGTGTATTGGAGTTTAGAGGAGCTTGGGATCAATACATTGCATTGATAGAATTTGCTTATAACAATCATTTCCACAATAGTATCGGGATGGCACCTTACGAAGCATCGTATGGAAGGAAGTGTCGGTCACCTTTGTATTAGGGTATGTCTATTTTGATTTTATTTTTATTACTACTTTAATTATTTTTAGATTATATATATTATTTATATTTATATTTATGTTTATATTTATATTTCCATTTTATCTTTTATTTTTATTCTTTATCTTTTTTATCTTTATTTCATTATTTATTTTATTAGTTTTTATTTTTATTTGTAAATATTTATTTATATTTCATCATCATCATTATCATCTTCTTTTTGTCTATTTTTATTTTTATTAATACGTTTATCTATCTTTTATTCTATTTATTTATATTAATATCTTCATCTATCTATTTGTAGCCCTTTTTTTTATATATTTGAAGATCTATCAAACATAGTTTCTCTATCAATTAAAATTAACACTGTATACTTTGGCTTTTTTTTTGTTGTTTAAAAATTTGAAGCCGGTGCTTAAAAGAAAAGGAAAAAGAAAGCAATGATTTTGACAAAAACTAAACGAATGAAATGGATATCATCTTTCCGAGGCATAGTTGATGAAGTCGGTCGATCTAATATTGACAAGTTCAAAGGCAATAACTAATTGAATTAAGTTCTTATTTAGCTTAGTTACTCATTGCGCTTCAGTCTTGTTGAGATGAGTTGTCTTGGGCAGCCTGAGGTGTTGAAATTAGTGGAGGAGTTAGCATTGATAATGAAGATTAGGAAGAAAAGAAAGCAGAAGGGAAAGATGAAGGAGTTTAAATGCAAGTGGAGATTGAAGATGATGATCCTAAGCATAATTCAACAATGTATGGAGCAAAGCAATGAAGTTCAAGGACAGCAGAATGAGGATCAAGCTCTGATGAATAAAATTCAATCTTGAAGAATCCAGAATTTGTAACTTGAAGAAAAACAGAACAAAGAAGTGCAGGAAAAATAGTAGAAATTGAGGATTCCAGTTAATTACTTAAAAGGAAGTAACCAGAAAAAAAAGAACCAAGTAAAGATGGCTGTTTGATTAGAGTGTGATTAGAGTTAAAGATGGCTGTTTAAAGAAGTCTGTCATCATCAGAAAATGTTCCCAACAGAAGGAAAATATTAGGCAATATAACAATGTTAGTTTCAGTTATGCTAAAAACAAAGAAAGTTTACTTTTTGTGTTTTGCTAAATCTGGAAAAGTCAGTATTAGCTAGTCATTACTCATCAGTTTATTCTTTTGTTCTCTAGTTTCTAATTGTAGCAGAAAGTTGTAGAGCTAATATAAAAGGCTCATCATCTTCTTCATTTTCGTAGATGTAGTAGTAGTAGAAGTAAGAAGAAGAGAAAAACCTTCATCAATGCAAAAGACTCAATACTATTTTCCAAATTTCATGTTGTGTTCATTTTTTTTCTTTACAGAAGTTGATCTTTAGAAGTTAAATAGCAGTAGTAGTTTCTGTTTTGCTGGAAAAAAACCAGAAGTTTAGTTCTTTGATTTCAACAATACTTTTATATCATTTACATCATACATTCAGCTTATTACAAGATTACAAAGTCAAGATTAGAAGAGAAATTTAAAAAGTTTGTTGTAGCAGAGTTATCTCTTGAGTTGAGGTGAGCTGAAAGTGTTTGATCATTTGCCTCCTTCGTATTCAAGCTGGACAGGTTGTTAGCTGAGGAGTCATCTTCAGTTCTTTGGAGGCAACACTTTCAAGAAGTCTTACATTTGACTGAAAAACGCCTAAGCTTTTCAAATTTCCAACTCAGAAATTGATAGGTGCAATCATACATGCATGGTTGCATTAGGTTTTATTATAAAAATTCATGAAAAAATGTATAGGGTGAAAGATTCGATTCTCATATCATTTAAGGCTAGGGTAGGCGTTTATAGTGTTTATCTATCTTCGCAGTCAAAACAGAATATTTGAGTGGAAACCCTAGTCATCGCAACAAAATAAATCGGTATCTAGATATATAAAAAGCCTAACTAGCTAATAGACGAGTATCTAGCCATAGCATATGCACTAAAATCCATGGACATGTCAAAATGAACACTCATCGAAACACCTCATTTGTATTCTTTTGAATTAATGTAACTCTCTTTTACTATATTTTACTATATCATGGTTCAAGTTTATTTGTCTAAAGCAATGATTGTAGAGACTCCAAAAGGTCATAAAGCAAGTGCAAAGGATTGTCTTCGGATGGACAATGCAGATCACAAGACTTATTACACGAAACGATAACACAGTAACAATATGAAAGCAGAAACTAAACTAATAAAGCAAACAGAAAGATGGATATACATAAAGAAAAACAAATACTGTTGTCATCCAATAAGATCTTTCTGCTTAGGATTGTCCGTTCAATCCGTTAACCGTAGCACAGTTTAGTTGCCATGTTGCCGTGCATGGTCTTAGAAGAAATGACGACTTTCAGGGGTCCAATGTGGTGCTGATGGGCTAAAATGCTTGGAGACCACCCTGGAATCTAACAACTCCAATATTGGAGTGAAGTTGACGCACCTAGGCACTTTGTATTGGTTAATGGATGCGCCCCTTGATATTGCATAGTCCATGAGCTCCTCAAAAGTTCCATTCTTCACTACCCTTATCTCCAGTGGTCCAATGGAGTTGTCAGCAACCCTGCATTGTCTATACACCGAGTTCATTGACTCTTCCATAGACAGGCAACACTGGTTCAGTGTCCCCTCTGTCGGTGAGTTGGTAGGATCCTTAATAAGCAACTCCCAGTAGATCACGTAATGACCGGGGATTGTTTTGGTGTCTGCATAACTAGTGTACTCAACAACACTAGTTTTGAAGTCGCGCAACAGTAAGGAGGCATTGTCAATGGCCTTTTGGAGCTCGGCTTCGTCGGTCTTGTCAGCATCAATACTCAACAGCACGTTTTTCCTTCTAATGAATCGGAATTGCGGTGCTTTGTTGTAAAATCCAGTGACTAGGAGGATATCACCAACACGGTACCTGCAGAGACCAGAGAAAGTTGATATAACGAGCTCATATTCCTTGCCGACTTCAACGTCGGCGAGGTCAACAAGCGGTGGAGGTGAGAGCCTGGAAAGAGTCGCCGGAGCTGAGGGATCCTGAGGCAAGAACTCGTAATAGCACATGTTAGGCATGATTGTGTAAACAACCTCCGATGGTTTGGTCATTGGCTTCAAATTGAGTCCAAAGTAGCACTCGGATGAAGCATACATAGTACAAGCCATAGGCAACCCTGCACTGTAGTACTCTAGAGTAGGAATGTACTGAGCCATAGCTCCGGTGACAATCACGTCAAGGTACTTTGTTTTTGGCCAGATACGTCTGACAATTCCTGCCCAGTTCTCTCCGACGCACTCCAAGGTGATGAACTCAGCGAGTTCTGGGTTAGGTTTCAGTATCTTACTCATGCATGCCCTTATTGAAGGGTCTGTTACCATAGGATTCAAGTTGCCAGTTGTTATGTCTTCGGCGAGCAGTTTCCAGTGAAGTTGAAGGAACCGAATTGCTCTGAGAAGGCCGGAGGCAAATACTGCGCCAACTCGTAGGACTTCTTCTCTCATCAGAAGGCCACAAAGCATCTGGGTGTACATGCTCTGGAATGAGTCAGCACAAAGAATAGCTTCATTGGGGCTTGTGTAGACATTATAAGGATCGTATGGTCTGTTCTTAAAGTGGTCACTCTTGTAGTAGCTAGTTAGCACAGGGCGTGCCAATAAGCCACCTGGGGTTTTGGTTTCAGCCTTCACGAATAGAAAGTATAGACCCTTCCCTTTGTCCAAATCCGGCACGTAGCTGCTCCAACGACAAATCAAAATGGACTCACACGTCATGCTTATGAACTTATCTGAAAAACCAAGCCCTACAAATTTAAAAAAAAAAACACTTACAGGTTCATCACTGGCATTAGAAGACTGTATAACTTTTGACGACGATCCAACTCTTCCGTAATTGTTGGCATCAGCTTCCTTTCGCCAGCTGAAGTTCCAGAGCTGCATGGAAACAGTTATATATACATATAGATGATGAACTTCATTCTAAACCTTTTGTTCAATGGATTTCTTATAACACATATAATATCAACATCTTCATACCTAGTAAGGAACTCAGATATGGGGTGCGAAGACAAGATAGGAGAGCGGTCACCATTAGCAATACGTTGGATTTCAGGCTGGAGATCCTCGTAAGTGATGACAGGAATTTTGGACTTGAAGCTGTCTCGGTCAGTGGCTCCATTGAGCTTGAATCTCTGGAGATACTCTGTCTTGGCGTTTCTACTCAGTATCTCCGCCAAAACTCTCTCTTGCACAGCATCGACATTTGTTGTCATCTCCTCAATGAACTCGAGAGCTTTTGCGTCCTTTTCGCATGCAGGAGGACCAAGTGGGGACGGTTGAACTGACTCAACAGCCATGATCCAAATCTTTCAGAGATCAAAGCAATAGAAACTAATGCAAAACTAAAGGGAAATTATACTGATCGATGAAGTTGGAGAATGGTACGATTATATAGCCGAGCCAAAGGACGATGTCCTGCAAAACGGCATGTCGTGTTCGTCGATCCCTACCCCAATATTGCTTTTGGACGGACAGACACTGGCACGTAAATAAAACTTCTGTTTCATAAGTTTGTCTAGCCTAGGAGGAGACAAGATGGCCCACTAGACATCACTTTTGTTTGCTTGAGACCCTACAAGTGGGGAGCCACATGTCGTGCCATGTCAACCTGAGATTGTCCCGGTCTAACGCGCACTGTTGGTCCTAGAGGCTGCCGGCTTTACGTACCCAACTTTGGTATGTATAGATAATGACGGCCATCATTTTAGCTTTCACATTTGGGTTACTTCTTCCTTGTGTGTTTATGTTACGTGACCTATTAAAGTTTTGAGTACGCAAGCTTAATAGATGAAATCAATTTATGTTACGGGGTGGTGTTTCCCTGTGTACTTGTTCATGTCGACGTAGTAATGATTAATTAACAAATTCTGAATCATATTGAGGGGGAAGGTGTGCCTTTCTGGGGTTGCTTTCATGTCAGGACAACTGCATTACAAGGCCGTTAGCGTTTTTTATACATCTTTGAAATTATTGTTGGATTAGAGACGTACCAATTTGAGATTAAAAATGATTAGAGGTTAATATTAAAAAAAAATACACGATAGCTAGAGTCTAGAGATTTCATTAATCCTCGCTTAACAATGACAGTAAGGGAATCCTAAGAACATGAGATAAGGCTAATACATTAATTTAAATGCCTAAGAATTATTCTAGTGTGATCTACACTAATGAGTGACCTTAAAAAATGAACACTTAAGAGGCTATTTGTTCATTTCTTTTGGTAATGAATTAGAAAGGAGGTATTAAATCAATGCGGCTGAATTTGTGGTGTGACTAATTAACCGGAGCAGATAGAATAGCACCTCAAATCCTCTGACCTGTGTACACTGTCCCTACCCTATCCCAACTAATCCCAGCCATCCATTTATGTGATGAGACGTGATCCTCTGGCCCGTGTACACTGTCCCTACCCTGTCCCAACTAATCCCAGCCATCCATTTATGTGATCCCACATAAATGGATGGCTGGGATTAGTTGAGATAGGGTAGGGACAATGTACACGGGCCAGAGGATCACGTCTCAATAGAATAGAGCTGCCAGTAACTAATTAATTGACAGTGATCATTTCATTTTCTTTACATGTTATGTTATTGCAGCGATGGCTACCCTTAAATATTTGGTGGGTCTCACGCTACGTATGTATTTAGAAGAGATTCCGTCATTTAGAAATAAATTTAGTGAAGGTAGGTGTGAAAATACTTTGTATGTTTGTTATATTTGTGGTATTGTAGCTTGTACATGTAAGTAGTGCAGTTGTGCGTTTTATGTGTTTAGCTTTACCGTTTTCCTTTAAAACACTGATGGTATAAATACCATCATTTTTCTGTAACTTTTATCATGAAGTAAACAGTGATGAATAAAATCACTTTTACCCAAAACCGAAATCCCTAGATTTCTTCAGTAGGAATTTTTTAATGTTAAACATTATTCTAATTTAATGAGATCCAATATTCTGATAAATCATACATTCAATTTGAGTGTGGAGTATAGGGGCTTTAATAACATGCTATATTTGAATTGAGAAATGTAACAAGGAATTGAACATGTTAAAGTTTAAGGAATTAAGATCTTTTAATTGTTTAATAAAAGTTAGTGAGGCTAAAGAGATAGTATAGACGGTAACACTTTACCTTTATGACCAATTCTATTTCTCACCTAAAGGTTGTGATACCTCTCACTTATGTAAATAACTATTACCAATAATTTTAGCATTTACACCTGATAATATTGTACTGAAGTGAACCAAATTGTGTATATATTCATGACTATAAAATAAGCTAAAAAATATAGAATTCTCTAATTAATTTTTAAAGAAAATTGTGATTTTTTATTTATATAAAATTCTTTTTCTTATATTTTGATTACAAATAACAATAAAAAAACATGTAACATTACTATTTCATAAGGACCAATTAAATTGTATTGGCACAATGATCCAATTTAACTCTTAAACTAAAATTACAATTTTACTTTAGGATCAAGTTTATTAGTTTAGGTTAAATTTAAAAGTTACGAACAACAGTCGAATAGTTTATGTGTAATACTCGTGTCACGTGTATTTTGTTCTTATTTTTAAAAAAATTGAAAATAAGAAATTTTTCTAAGAGCTTGTTGGACATATAAGAGCTTGATTTCGTTAATATTTTTGCAAAATTATTCTTCAAATCAGTTTAAGTCAATACATATTTCTAGAAGAGTTCAGTATTTACTTAGGATTTAGGAGAAAACACTTACCATTAATTGGACGACAAGCCTTTTAATATCGCTCTCTATTCTAATTGTCAAAGTCCTTAAAGCAAACAATGAATTGGGAATAGGCTCTTTCTCATCGTCTTGAAAAAAAATATAATTTCTAAAAGAAAAAATATTTGACCGTTAGTATTTTAAAAAATCTGGAAACTTAATAGATAGTTTTATATTTAATTATTTAGAAATAAAAATGTTAGCCTTTACAATTATTTAGAAATCAGAAAGTGTGTGCTTGAAAATTATTTATTAGTTAACTTGTCCCTCAATTGTTTGGCATAAATTTAAAAGTCAACAAGGAAAGTAAATTTTGCTTTCTCTACCCATCTTTCTTTAATCAATACTTGAACTAATGATAAACAAGACTTGGTCAAATTAATCTATCAAGTAATAAGTATTTCTTATCAGGAGAAAAGAAAACGATACTTAGTTGTTGCAACAACCGAAATATCTGAATATATAATCCACTTAATCCCTCCATTTTTATTCCTGTTATTATTTAATTGCATTGCCTCGAATTTTTGTACATGTACTCATTCTTGATCTCTAGTCTCGTTGACTTCTGCTTTGAATTGTACATGTAATTAATTGCGTTTCAAATGTAATTAGTTACTATTATTTAATCCTCTAGACCTACTCTCTTGATTGGAAGCGTTGATTATAACACGAAGCTAACTTCTCCTCGTTGATGGTTCAAGCAATTGACTTTTTACTTTTTGATTGCAGTCAGGGGAACACGGTCGAGTAAGTTATTTGGTATCTGTAACATTTTTTCCTTGGCAATGTCGTTTGGTTGTTTGGTTGGCAAACTTATGCCTAAAATCGGTGGTGGTCCAAAATTGTCCTAGTCAATATGGAACTTGGTTTTGCTTAATCTGGGTCTAGTGCCAGCTGGTTTATGAGGTTATTCTGGCTAATCTTCTTGTTAATTATAGTAATTAAGTAATCGTTGTCAAGTGGGTCTTTGCTTCATTAGACCAATTAATTACATGAAATTAGTATATAACCAGCCTACGGGACCATATCTATGTATAACAATTTTTTAAAATTTAAAAAAATACCCTATTTTTGCAAGGAATTCAACGAATATTATCATGATGGGAAATTTTGGAGGATTCTTCTTGGATTAGGTTGACTAGATACATGAATGTCCATGAGTCGACTTATATAGGGGAGACTAGAGATGTAGGCTATGACGTTATTCTCCCTGAAATGTGTTAATTTTCTCTTCCTTCGTGGAAAAAATTCATAATTTGACCCTCTCAGTTAACAGTTTGCTTGCACCCTTAGCTAAGATTTTTGTCCATAGCTTATGAAGGTAAAGAGCCCAAAGTCCTTATAAATCCCATATCAATTTTGTATTTAATCAATATGAGATTCAAGTCTATACCTTGCAGTAGATCAAACCGTAACATTCGTCTCTCCATAAGGACGAATGTCCTCATTGGTCACGGCCATATTGGTCACGACTGACATTTTTCAGGTCACCATTCCATGGGTCACTACTCTGAGGTCTTTGTTGGTCACGGCCACGTTGGTCACGACTGGCACTCCCAGGCCACCACTCCATGGTCTACCACTCCAAGACCGGCTTTGATACCAATTGATAAGGACTTTAAGAGAGCCACACCTCAAAAGCTAGCTTATGAGGGTAGAGAGCCCAAAGTCCTTATAAATCTCATATCAACTTTGTATTTAATCAATATGAGATTCAAGTCCCATACCTTATAATTAGATCAAAACGTAACAGTAGGTGTTTCATGTTTTAATATAATGATTTAAGGCGGAACATTAGGAGCATATTCGTGACTTCATTGAGTTATAACTCCTCTCCAATATACAAGTCACTTCTTCGTAAGATAGCTTTGAAACTCCATACAAATCCTAGTGGTTTTCTACATTCCCTCCTCTACTTTTGTTTTAGTGTTTTGTAACAAGTTAGATTTAGATGCTCGGTCAGTTTCTTAACTACCCTTTAGGTTACTACGAAAAACTTTATCTACAAGTGCAGAATAATTGGTAGCAGTTAGGCTAGGAAAACCGTATAAAAAGAAGGTTTTGTTCAGATAAAGAGTATACCCTCTGTCGTTTTCTCGGTTAAGAATTTCAAGCAAATTGTCAATGCCATGGTATTGAATTCCGGTGACACTTCCCTGCGGTTTCGATATGTTTACCTGCAGTATGCCGTTATCCAACACCACCTGCAAAAGTTAAGATCAACCCGTCAGGATTATGGTTTATATGCCAGTACTCCCTGTATATAGCTCGAGCCGACTTGAAGTTAGGTGAAATACATTCCTACCGGTAGTAAAAGAAGCAACTTTTTTCATCAGGTTATTAATGAAAAGCATACAAAGTTGGTATATATTTACATAATCGGCTTGAATTTGCAGTTTCACTGGTTGTCCAGGACGATTCATGCCCTGAATATGGCCATAATTCTTTCGATCCTGATCAAAAGACCGTAAACTTGAGTTGAGCTCACGCTGCTGCTGAAAAGAGAATGCAGCCATGAATTCTGAAGACAAAGAAAGGTATAATAATAGGGATACAATTTTTCCAGAACTCATGATTGATCTTGTTTTCAATTCCCTTGCCTCCTGTATAGGGTTCTTACTCTCTCTTCTACTATATATACACCTATAATATGTATAGGTATATGTATGTATAGATGGGTTCTTCTCCAATAAAAGCATATAGGAATTGAAAGAGCAATATAAATCTAGCAGGATCTTGGTTTGCTTGTTGTTTCTTTCCATAACCAAAAGAGGAAACAAATCTTCCCTCCTGCTGGCTTTGCAGCTTGTCAATGCTCAGATATATTGCAATATTTCATGGAAATGCTATGTTAGAAATTTTCATCACACAGTCAAGAATCGGAGGCATTAATGTTGTTTAGTACTACTCTTGTCTTGCAATGTTAGGGTTACTCTTATTTCAATTTTATAACCAAAAAAAAAAGGTAGAAGAACGTTAATATTAAATAGTAATTTTCCGTTTTAATTTTTTTAAAATGTTATGATGATATATATACAAGGATATATCTCATGAATGAACATAAGGAAATAAAAGAAACACACTTTTGGATGGCATGCAACTGTTACCGTCTAACAAATATCCAACTTCTGATCTCGGTGCTTTCTTCTCAAGACTTGCTAATCGATGTGATATTCAAGGTGTCCTTCTCAAGATGAAGTGATTTGGTTTATTAAATTAGGAAAAAAATTAAGTATCATAACGTGGCTTTTGTGAGGATTATGATTTATATAAATTAAAATAGAACAACTATATTTTTTATTGTTTAACTTTAATTTTTTTATTTAACTAGGATACAATATTCATAAAAGCAACCAAAACAAAACAATATTTATATTTGGGTTTTACTAAATTAAACCACAACAAAAAATATGTAGATTACCAACGATAAACAATGACGCAAAATGCTTATAATCTGTCAGTAAAACAAATATCGATGGAATTTAACGACGGATTTTTCATGCGTCGGTCTAGCGGTAAAATTTTTTGACAGAAAGACATAACCGTCGGTGAAATTTATAGATGGAAGATTATTTCCGTCGGTAAATTTGCCAATAAAAAAAGAAGAACGATCGGTAAATCATAGTTCAGATAATCGCAAAAAGTTTCAATATTACCAACGGCAGTAGAAGAATGGTCGGTAAATATCATATAATTTCCGACTGTTTAATATGTTCCATCGGTAATATTGAAACCTTTTCTGCCACGGTCTTTTATATTCTTCAGTAAATAAAGTGTCGAATTTTTTTTTAAATTCCAACATTAAATTGTATTTCATGATCTTATGCTAA
>JANPWT010000245.1:34363385-34375420 GCA_024678245.1 Erythroxylum densum | reverse complement strand
TTAATAAAATTAATATTAATAAGAATAACAGTAAGTAGAAAATTAATAATAAAAAATAAGAATAATAAAATTAATAATAAGAAGAATAAAATTAATAATAATAAGAAATTTAATAATAATAATAATAATAATAATTTGTAACAGTTAGGATAAAATTAATAATAATAATAATAATAAAATTAATAATAATAATAAGAAGAAAATTAATAATAATAATAATAAGGAATTTAATAATAATATATAACTAATAATAATAAGGAATTTAATAATAATAATAAATTTCATTAATAAATTTAATTATAATAAGAATAATTAAGTAGAAAATCAATAATAACAATAATAGTTATTATTATTATTATTAAGAATACTAAATTTAATAAGAATAAGGAATTTAATAATAATAATAATAATATATAAGGATATTTTGGTCTTTTTATTACTTATTCCTTTCTCATTCTGAGTTTATATTTTCAAACCAAACACTGATATAGAAATTCTTTAGCAGTAAATCAAACAAAGTAATACCTATTATGTTCTATTTTTCGTCTTTTCTATTCCTAAGAATAACTATTCTATTCCTTATTTATTCCAGCTGTTCAACCAAACAGGTTGTTAGGGTTTTCATTTTCACCTTGCACGCAAGATGAATAGCTTTTATTATGATTAAAATAGATAATACACGATCAGGATAAATTTTACTCTTGCTTATTTTTTATTGTCATTACATTAATTTTGTTTTTTACGGTAATAAAATACGGAATTAAAAACTATTATAAAAGAGGAGTTCATTGAGGAAGAAACAAAAATTAATCAAAAGTGTAAAGTTTAGATGAAGAAATTTGCATAAGATGTTGAAATTCATAGATCAAAAAGGTGTTTTGTTTTATAAAATATCATATTCTTCCTCTAACTTGACATTGACAGTAAACTAAGGATATAACTTCAAGTTACCAGCCTTTTCTTCTACTTACGTACATACTCTTGTCATTTTCTTGGAGACCTATCATTTTTGAAAACTGAGCACTTTCATAGAGGAGGCGAAGGAGAGAAAAAAACAAGAGGCAAAAAGCAATAAGCATCACTGCTAAGATTCCAACATCTTCTGTTTGGTAAGATTGAATTCAAGTTTGGTAGGCATTCTGATAGAACAATATGCCACCACAAGTGACCTTTGTTATTGGGTTCTTTAATTAGTACATTTACCTCCGCTTCTCAATTCCAATTATGCCAACTTTACGAGCAAGTAGGCAAATTAGTTTATTGCAGTCAATACGGAAAAGTAAACTATTTTTATATCTATCTTGCAGACTGCAGTCCATTTATGGGTATGGATAACCCCCAGCCACCTTATTTTTGCTATCGTCAAATACATATGATGCTATATTTCCTTCTCCATAACTTGTTAAAGTCCACAACCTTTGATTCCTTGTTTCCATTTGGGTATTGGCAAAGAGACGTTTGTATACATATTTTTGTTCTTGATTCAGATTAAGGCATGCTTTTTATTAGTGGGATTTCATGGGAGACGTCTGAGGATAAGCTCAAAGGCTACTTCTCCCAGTACGGCGACGTTCTTCAGGCTGTGGTCATGAGAGACAAGACCACTGACAGACCTAGAGGTTTTGGCTTTTTTGTATTTTCAGATCTATAATTGATAGGGTTTTTCAAGATAAGCATACTATTGATGGTAGAACGGTGAGGGAATGATCCCATTTTTGCTCCTTTTTTAGGTTTTATTGGTGGGTTTTCGTTTTCAGGTGTTGGTGTACATAGGGGTATTAATAGATGTGTTGACAGTTTTGGTAATGGTTTCTGGGTTTGAGGGAATCTTGGATTTTTTCTTCTTTTTGAACTGTGGGTTCTCTCTTGTTTTTTCATTCTATTAGCAGTTTATTAGTTTCTGCCTCCATGTTGTTTTTCGTTCATTTCAAATGGAATTTAAGCTGGAAATGAGGGACTCAATAGCATGCATAGTTTGTGTTATTGAGTTTTGACATTTATTCGATTGCTTTCCTTTAATTAAAATTTCATTATCTGTAGTGAACTTAAGGTTTTTGGGATTTTCTTATATTGAATCCTCTTGTCTTGTAAGCATTGGTAGTGGTTCTTTTGAGTGTTTATTGTTTATTATCACTTTGTTTCAGCATTAATGTTGGATTCAAGCTTCCGTTCTATCGAATGATGGTCTATTAGAGTGGTTCAATTATCCTTTCGTGCTTATTACTGGGATGATAATGATTCATTTGTCCATGCTGTCAGATATTACTGATTAAGGATGCCTTGATGATATTTTGGGGCTCTTTCTTTATTGTATTTCTCTATTTCTAACTTTGCAGCTTAATTTGCCCTTACCACGGTTATTTGTCACATTCTAGCTGTTATGATTGATTTGTGATGATCTCTTATGGAATTCTTTGAAAGTTTTTGACCATTTCTTGTGGAGTTGATTTTGATCGCTTTCTTAATTTTTCACTGGAGCGTTCTGCGATGAATTCAATGGATAAATGAAAATAACTTCTATGTTTGTTAGTTTCATCAGTTGTCCGTTTCTTTATCTGAATTAGTTTTTAACATATTTTGGATGTGATATAGATATGTTGACAAAAGATTGATGGACTCAATAAAATTATTGACACTTTTATATTTTCATTCCAACATTGGTTTCTCAAAACTACTTTAGATATTTTAACTAGTGAGTTTAGAAACTCAACATTATGTTACTGTAGGATATTTATGATTATAGTTATTACCTTTGGAATTGACTACGAAATTGTAAAGCATGTGTTTGCTTAAAATAGTGAAAACTATCAGTAAATGTTAATGTGGTCATTTGGATCAAATAGAGATATACTTGGGCCTTCAATTCATACTTATTTTTAAGACAGACTGGTAAGATCTGTACTTGATTTTTAGTGTCTGTTGTTACTTATCGTGTTTAGTGAAGTGCTCATCTTTGCTGTTGCAAGTTCTTGTTATGCTATTACACACACATCGATGTATGATAGAGAAACTAATTTTATTTGTTTTTAGAGTTCTCACAAAATTTTCATTCTACCTTAATGTGGATTTCTTAGCCCATAAAACCTTCATATTCTTGTTTTCACTACGAATGATTGCTTTTAATTTTTAATTGTTTGTAATGTTCTTTTCCGCTATAGTTCCATTTATTTTCTTTTAATTAGGTGCTACATTGACTTTAAGTGGTTTAGATAGTTGATTTGCAACTGGGAGCATAATGTGACCTACAATCTTGTTATTCATGCAAATGTAATAATAACCTAGAACAAATTGCAGCTAAAAGTAGCATCGTAGACATACATGAAGTTACCAGAACCATATCTTTGGAATCTTCCAAGTGAGACAATCTGAAGTGTTTAGGTGAAGCATATTTTTCCTCTTTTTTTGATTTTCTAGTCTCTGATTTCAAAAGTCAAATCTCCACATCTATTGTGTTTTATCTACGGAATTGTTGTGAATTTTAATTTGATGTAATTCTTTTTACTAGATGTTGAAGTCAAGGCAGGGTAGCGTCTTAAGGTGAAACTTGACGAAGATTTCCTAAACTAGTTGTTATTTCATGCAATTTCCTGAACTAGTTGTGTATTTCTTTAGTACCATTGTTTCCTTCATTCTTATTATTAATTGTTCTTTTTCTTCCTTTATTTTATGCACTGGGATGAACTGAGATCCATATTGCAAGCAGCTTGCTGATTAATTAGTTATATTATGCAATTAGTGAGAAAGTTGATGGAGAGATTGGACAAAGAATATTGGTATCTGTGAATCAATTCGACGAGATGTGAGGTAAAAATTTCCCATCCATTTAACAAGAATAGGATCGATGACATGCTATTGTTATATGTATTTCAACTGCTTTCTATATTTTAATAGTTTTCATACAAGTATGAAATGCGTTACTTTCCCTTCTGAAAGAATAAGTACATTATACTTCCAAAGGACTTTACGAAACGTTACAAAACCAATGTGAAGAAAACTGACCATGACTTCAAATTCTACAAATGATGAAGAGTTGTTGAAGCACATGTAATTTTCCTTGCAATTGTTGAGGATTGTAGAATTCGCTTTTGTATTTCGTAACAATAAAAGCACATGTACTTTGTTTTTGTATTTTAAATATGCTAGATGTTGAATTTTTCATAAATGCAATTTTTTGGTCGTTTATATTTGATAGTACGTATGCAATTAAGACGTACATCAACATTTATATATTTGTTTTAATGTATATATGGATATTACCTACGCAATGACAAGAGTTTGCTTTTATGTTAAAATACTATTGATGACGAAAGAATAAATTGTTATTTTTATTGTTACAAATTGTTGCCTAAAAAAATTTATGTTGTTGCCTAAAAACTATTTATTATTGTTGCTATAGTTTTAAACTAATGTATTGCCTTAGTTAAAATTTAAAGTAACATTTTTTATTTTGTTGCTTAATCAAAAATTTTTGTTGCCTCATATTTATTGCAGCGTTATTTCGTGTAACAATATGAATTCTGTTTGCCTTAATAAAATGCAACGATAATTATACTTATAGTTATGCTTTTTGTCTGTTGCTTAAAGTACTTTTTGTTTGTTTTGTTGTACAGATTTCAGATATGCTAAATGAGATACAATCTCTTCTTTGTTTGGGGCATCAATTCTCAATGTTTGCCTTTTAAAAATCTAAACTAATCAATATTTTCCCGTTTAGTTGCAGACCTCTAACAGGATTTATATTTTAAGACTTTCTGATGAACAAGAAACTCGTAAGGAGTGAAAATACAGAGAACTGCAAGATTGTGATCACAAGTTAAAAAAAACAAAAGCTAACCAATGTGCACCTACTTGTCTCTTAACCTAAAGGTTAGGAACTGGCATGGGTTATGGCACCGATGGTAAATTGGTGTTAAGTTACTGTATTTTTTGTTGGTCGAATTCAATTAATATAACTAATTTTTTCTTTAAAATTCATCTCACCTGAAGGAATTTTTATTTGTTAATCTTAAAAAGCAAATGTGAACCATAAAACTTATCTCTGAATTCTTATTTACATTGTATTTCTATATCTGAAAAGACATTATATCTATGTTTTAAACCATTAAATTTAATTTCTCCATCTTTTTGGGCATTAACTTGGTAATACTGAAACTAAAGTCAAAAGTTTTGGTCTCATATCTTTAGTTGGTCGCATGGTAAGCAGAGTATCAACGGGACAAAATCTTCTGTCTAATATTACCCTGTCTTATTCTATCTCATGAAATCTCAGTCATTTAATGCTAATAACTAATATAAACTCGATCACTGGACGAGTCTTCACAGAGGGGCCCTTTGAGCTTTCTTACGATATTCCCTTTTCTTCATTTATCAGCATTGAATGGAATTAATTTGATCCCAGTTGTTAACAGCTTGTAATTCTTAATGCACTTTGCTATTGTAATATTGCAATTGCGGTCTACGCTATTATTATAAATTATTTCAATTATATCCACATGATTGGTAAACCGAACTATAATTTACAACTACAACTTAAAATTTCAGCTGTTAAGTTGGGAGCTTCCATCTAAAATACTATTGAGATAATTTCTATTTGTTAATGTACAGTCTCGAACCTGAATCAATGTCAAAGAAGGAAAAGACACGTTGAGCTTCACCGATATGTTACGAAGAGCTCACAAGATTTGGCAACCCCAAATTTCTATTAGGTTAGTGTAAAGCCAAAGTAAACTTCAATTTGATCCAAGTGAAAGCTGAGGAACCACCAAATTCTATAAGCTGCCCAGGCGTGTGGTCAAGTAAGAAGCGTTTCTATCTAATTTATTTTCTTTTATTTCGTGATGCATACACGCAAGGTATTACATATGCAACCTGAGGGAAAATTGCTAGTAAGAACTTACAGATCAAAAAGAAAGGAGGAGAAAAGGAAAGATCAAATTGACATATTCACAGCCTAAGATTCAAGTCGAGTTTATGCAAATCAGATGGATGCCGTTTTCGGTCAAGGCGGAAGCTTCCAGGCCAGATCAAATCCATTGCATCTTCAAGCACAAATGGTGTCCAGCCCATTCCTACACCTGTACTGGGATCACCAAACCTCGCTGCCAAGCTAGACCCTTCTCTGGTAGATTTGTGCACGAGAGAGTGAGGCTGGACTCCAAGAGATCGAGCTGTGAGGGGATTGAATGGGAACCCTATACCTGCCATCATCATTCTGTGAGACTGGAACCTCTTCACATTGCATCTTTCTCTTTTATGAGCATTCTGGTGACCTCCCAAGGCCTGGGAGCTGTAGAACTTTCTCATGCAGAAGTTGCAGGAGAACAATTTGTTGCCAGGGGCAGGTTTTGATTCAGGACTGTTACCAGGTTGGGTAGTTTCATGATTGTTGATGCCAAGACTCAACCATTCCTTGAAATTGTAATCGTCTTCTGCTACTCTTTCATCAATGTCAATAGCCTGAGATTCAGTATCCTGATTATTGAGTGATATCCCACTTGATTCAGCTTCTCGATCACCCTGGAGAACCATGACAGCAGCAGCAGTTCAATCTTTCAGGTTGCTGTTAAGTGAGGGACAGATTAAGGAGGAAATTTTAAGGACAACAGGAGAGATTTTATAATTAAAAAGCAGGATGAAATATTATTAAACTTATCTAATATTTTTATCTGGTTAAACGACAATTTTGATGTTATAAGGCTTAAGCTTATATATGTCAACGATCTGCCAAGTAGTGTTGGTGAGTCAGGCTTAGGATTTCTGACTCGTCGATCATTCTTAACTTTTCAAGTTTTAACCTATCTGATCAACAGTATCAGATCTATTATTCTCTCCTTAATAATCTGTATAGATAGGATTGGGTATCTAATAATATCATCAACATGTCAAATCATGATGTATGGTTCATGTCTCTTTGTTCTGCTTTGTAGAATCAACATGGATGACATGAAGAAAGAACTCTTCTGAGCTTGTCATATGCTAAAAACATTGTAAATAAATTCACACATTAAGATGTGGTCCACACGTTAGGAGCGATCTGTGCATGCAGTTGGTTCCATTTATGCGGCAGAACTGTGCAATCCGTGGTCCAATAACTTGGGTGTCATTCTTGTTTTAACATCATATTGTTAATCGTTTATAAAGATCATAACTGCCCTGAACCAAAGCAGGGAAGATGGTTGAATTTGGTGGAATCAAGTACAGATAGAAGCATAGGGAGACAATCTTGGCAGAGGAATGGGTGGTCATAACAGTCACGGGTTGGGAATTCTGAACTGATGGATGCCATAACTCATTTATCTCAGGCACTTTCTAGTAGTGATAAAGGATGTGTTAACTTCGGAAGAGTTACGAATCATGGGTAATTATGAAAAGGAGGACTACTACCAGAAAAAGGAGAGTATTTGCTTTATGGAAAGGACTCACAAGTTGCATCCAAAGAAGTGCAGGTGAATGTCAAGCTTCATGGAACAGAATGGAGTGGGGATGCCATCATTTTTAGCTTTAGTTTGATTAACCATAATATCAAAACACTATCTGAAGTGGGTGTAGGTCCAAGCAACTGACAATAATTCTAATAAAAAGTAGGGAGAGAGTGGAGTGTCTACTTCCAGAAATCTAAGGAAATCTAAATGAATGTCTTCATGTAGTGGGCAATGTATACGCACAGTGAGAGTGTTGCATTTAGAACCACTAGAATTCATGGAATCTTTGCCATTCGTCGTAGTTTATGGGTAATAATAACAATAACAATTCAACTCAGAAAGGTCCCAGCTCCCCAATAGCCCACAGCTTTCGTGATGAAAGCAGTCTTGAATGCCTGAGGTTCTTTGAGATAAAATAATTGTGGTGTTGGAAAGCTGAGTCAGATCTTCAACATCAGGCTTGTCTTATCAATTAGTTTCAAGCATAAGCCAAAAGTAGTAGAAATAGATTAAAATATTATATATCAATAAGATTGCTTGTGATCAACAACTTTTAGATATGCTAAAATAATGAACTGGTTGTTCCTATATTAACCTCGTAGGAAATTCTAAAAGTAGGCTTCACATTCAACTGCATGTTACGATTCAAGTGTCTATTATTGTCTTTGCCTTCCACAGTCGGTAAAGATAGAAACACATGATATCGACAAAACTCGAGTACTATGAACAATCTGCAGCGTCGTTTTAGCTTTTTCGGTGGCCAGATGATACACCTATTCAATGAAACAAGTAGTCGATGACCCTTCCATGTACTTAACAGCAGTCAATATCGTTAACCACGTTCAAGGTATTCGTATGTTCTTTCTTGATACATTTGTACGTCAAACTCCCAAAAAAGTCGAGTACAACTTCAAATTTTCTTTTTGGGTAAATTCCAGTGGATAAGATGAACGAAAAGATAGAGATTCCGTATGAAAATGCCTAATGTAACTGAACTGAATCTACGATGTCTGGAAGTAGGTATGCCATGACATGAGACGTGAAACCCATGAGCTAAAGTATGCCAAGTAAACAAACTATCAAGTCATCATTGAGCATCAAGGTCACTGACATTTGCTGATAAAACCTAAGTAAGAAAAAGGTATTATGTGTTGGGAAGTCAATTGTGAGTAGAAATTTCACATTGGAAAGAAATGGAGCTAGTGAATGACATATAAGTGGAAAGGACCCATAAATTTAATATCTTAAAGTTTTAAGTTGAAATATAGTGTCAAAGTCCACAAATATGTTTCATCACTAGGCCTATAGTGTAGATCTCCCATGTAAGTGGGCTCCCCAGATCTAACAAGTGGTATCAAAGCCGATGGTTCGGTAAGGGACGAGTATGGAGATGGTGGTCGGATTCTGTGGTTGCCTCTCCACGAAGAAGAGCAAGGAGACTCCTGGTGAGCTCAGACCAGTAGAGTAGAAGGGCTCTTGGTGATACCATATACTCAAGCTACTAAGTAAAAAAGGCTTTCACTCAAGGGAGAGTTCAAGCCCAATATGAAAGTTCACACTTGAGGGGGAGATTGTTGGGAAGTCAAGTGTGAGTAGAAATCCCACATTGGAAAGAAATGGAACTAGTGAATGACATATAAGTGGAAATGACCTATAAATCTAATGCCTTAAGGTTTTAGGTTGAAGTGTGGTGTCAAAGTCCACAAATATGTTTCATCACTAGGCGTATAGTGTAGATCTCCCATGTAAGTGGGCTCCCCAGATCTAACATTATGAAAGCCACGTATGTGCTAATTCGAGGGGGTATGGAAAAAAACTAAGCAATAGATTTGAGCATCAACTCGCATTCATCCCTAATATGTAACCATCATTGATCCGCAGATTGCATGGAGAATCTAAGATGATGCTGGAGCCAGGAATCTCTGACGTAGAACTTTGGCTGGTTTGTTCTGCTACATTCTGTTCAGTTGCTAATAATTGTCCAAGAACATAGATCGGCATCCACATCCATCCTTTTCTCTAGATGAACCAAATGCTATCCCGAATCCTATCAACCTTGCTGTACGGTTTCTTCAAAGGAGATTGCTAGAATGCAGAAATATCATCTGGGTTTGCTCTTATTTGTTCCCACTGAGGTAAACCATTAGCAAAACCGAATATTAGTTTGACAATAGAGAATGGGCAAATCATCCAAAAGTTTTAGTTACCCATTTTTAGTTGCGACAGCTGCCGCGATTCTGTTTTTGTGTTAATCCCCCCAATTGTAGGAAGAGTCTATTAATTTGGACTAATTTCATGTATTTAAAGTGTCAACTTTGCTCTCATTTTTAAATTACCTATTATGGGCAAAATAGGGAAGAAAATAGGGGTATATGGCTGGAAATTAAGAAGAGAGTAGCACATTATTATTATTTTTTTGGTGAATTTGGAAGTAAAAGAATCAAAAGAAAAAGCCTAAGGCCTAAAACAAGAAATAGAACAAGCGTCATTTTGCAAAAGCTGACGAAGACATGGGGCAAGCCTCTCCCACACAAGCTACCGATGTAAAGAAGAAGAACCATATTTTGCCAAGAAGTCAGCACACTGATTCCCCTTCCTAAATGTATGACTAATACAGCAAACTCAACTCTTCCGCAAAAGACACCTGATGTCCTCAATAATAACCAAGTAAGGATGGGAGCGCAGACAATTTCAAGAGACCAGCCTAATAGCTTCAAGAGAGTCTGATTCCACAAGAACCTTCCTAAAGCCACAATCCCATGCTAAAAAGATTTCATGAAATATGGCTTGAAGCTCAGCCAACATATTAGTTGCCAAATCAAGATATCTTGAAAAACCGACAATCCACCGCCCAAACTCATCTCTCAATAAACCACCAAAACTTGCATTACCTAGATTTCCCAAAGAATTACTATCCACATTAAGCTCAACAAAATCAGGACAAGGATCTTCCAAGAGACCCATTGACTCTGTTTCTTGATGTGATTAGCTTCACCTATAAAAGCACGAATACATTCATCAACAAGCTTCAAATACCAACGTTGTTGGCGAAACAAAGGTATAATCTCATGATAGAAAAGCTCCTTAATTCTAGCACACCAAATAATCCAAGCTCCAACAACGAATTTGATAACATTTTTAAAAGGACAATTGGTGTCAAGCACATGTGAAAACAGCCAATCATCAATATCAAGATGGAAAAAAGAGGCATTTAGGGTACTCAAAGTGGCATTCCAGACCTGCTTTGCCCATAAACAATCACGTAAGGCATGAATGTTGCTCTCCCAACCCTTACCACAATGAGGACAAAAAGGAGAGGTGACCATGCCATGTTCATACCGCAACAAGTTCGTTGGAAGGTGCTGCCAATGGATTTGCCAAATGAAAAAATGAAACTTTTGAGGAATATTCAGTTTCCAAATGCGTGACCAATGCTTGTTAGGATCGGGAGGATAAAGTAAACGAGTAATAAACTCATAACTGGACTTTACTGAATAAATCCCTGAGGCATTTTCACCCCAAATCAAAGAATCACCAATCACCCTTGTGCGTGAGATAGGAACGACAAGAATGTTATTCTGCAGATCTTAAGCCATTGACGTGTTGGTAAGAGAGAGATTCCACTGGCCATGTAAATCCAACATGTCCTTGACCAAAAGCTGGTTATCTTGAGGATCAATTTTGGGGACTTATCTGCAGAAAGGAATGTCACCTACCTAACGATCATGCCACAAGGAAATATTCTCACCATTTCCCACTCTCCATGAAAAACCATCCATCAGGAAAGGGACAGTGCGTTTAATTGCTTTCCAGCTAGGGGAAGTACTAGAAGAAGTGGCGATAGTAAAAATATAGGAACTCTGCAAGTACTTACCATGAAGGATAGTGGCACAAAGATTATCATCCACCTGCAAAATAGACCAAATTAGCTTGCCCAACATAGTAATGTTGTTATCATGCGTCATTCGTAAACCTAAACCACCTATAGTTCTAGGACTACAAACTGACTCCCATTTTAACAAATGGATGCCTTTTCCATCCTTGGATTTCCACAGAAAATTGCGACACAACTTATTCATAATATCACAAACATTAGTAGGAAGCCAACAAATCTGCATGTTATACAAAGGGATAGTAGATAAGGTAGACCATACTAGCATTAGCCGTCTCGCTTTATTTAGAAATTTTGCCTTGAAGCCCTATAGTCGAGCTTGAATTTTATCTACAACAATCGTGAATTCACTTTTCTTATTGGTGCCATTAAGAGGAATGCCTAGATAGTTTCTTAAGTCCACTATAAAGCGTAAGTGAAACTGGCGCCTCAAAACTTCCTTATGACGACGAGGAGCATGAGGGGAAATAAAAGTTGTAGACTTCTGCTCATTAATTTTCATACCTGACTTGGCACAAAACTACTATAAGGTGTTCAATACAGTCTGGCACCCTCTGATAAAAACATGGGAAAATAAGAGAACATTATCTACAAACAAGAGGTGAGAAATAGGAGGCCCATTGCCTGAAACCTTAACAGGTTTCCAAAACTTGGAGTTAACTTGACTAGAAATGAGCATGGAAAGCTTCTCCATATAAAGAAGAAACAAGTAAGGTGAAAGT
>JANPWT010000245.1:34254383-34265725 GCA_024678245.1 Erythroxylum densum | reverse complement strand
ACTGATTCAAGAGTCCGAGCTCCTGACAAAGCCACATATAGTTGTCCATCTGAGAATATAGGATGACGAAGATAAAATCCAACATAATCAAGCGTTTAACCCTGGGATTTACTTATGGTCATTTCGAAATATAAACTAACAGGGAATTGTGTTCTGATAAAAGTTATTCCATTTTTTCATTCTCTAAAGATTGCAAATGAATCTTAGGTATAAAAATTAATTTTCCTTTGTGAGGTCAAAAGACAATTTTTGTAGAAATTGTCTGATCTTTTAATTGCCTACGTATCAACCTTGTCCCATTGCATATTCCCTTAATTGGATTTAAATTTCTTAGGAGTATAATTGGAGAGCCTTCTTTGAGTAACAATTTGTGTGGAGGTAAACCTTTAGGATTTAAAGAATTGAGAAAATCTTCATAATCTGCTTGATGCCTTCAGTCAACCGTTTTGTTAAAACTCATGTATGGATGCAGATTTCCTGAGAATTTGTTGATCATCATGTCATTAATTTCGTCAACATAACCTTTTATTGGACACAGTACACATCTATTTATCATCTGATATGATTCAGATGAATACAAGCTTAGGTCAGGGAAGAAGTTTTGAAGTAACCTGGTGAAGGCAATAGCGCATCAAAAACATGTATTTTTCATTTTTGAAAAAAACGATAATAAAATAAAGGATGAAAAAATTAACCTATTAAGAGATTCATCCTTGTTATGGTAAGGAATAACTTGTTATTCTGGCAAGGAAATTTGATCTTGCTCGTTGACTAGTTCTATGCCTTCTCCTACTCCTAATAAAAAATTCACAAAAAGCTAGATTTGATATAGCTCTGAATTTACACATGTGTGGCCAGAGATGCGAATTTAAAAGACTTGAATCAATTAGTTGTTATTTTGTGGCTTGGTCTATAACTAGCAAAGTTTGATGAAAATCACCGCCAAATACAGCAATCTTTCCTCCAAAAGGTTGATTGGAGTCCATGATATCTTAAAGTAAGTCATGAAATGCGTCAATGGCTTCTTGTTTTGCCATGGAAGCCTTGTCCCATAAGATAAGACTAGATTCAAGTATCAATTTTGCAGTACTGCTCTACTTACTTAATTGACAAACTTTCTTTTTTGAAAAATCAAATGGGATTTTAAATCTTGAGTGAGTTGTCTTACCACTAGGAAGGATTGATGTTGCAACACTTGATGTAGCAACAACAATTACAACATAACCTTGTGATCGTAAAATTGCAAGAAGAGCTCGGTACAAAAAAGTCTTCCATATTCCACCGGGACCATCAATAAAAAAACTTCTACCATTTGAAGCCAAAACCGAATGCATAATCAAATCAAATATGTATTTCTACTCGTTATTCAACCTTGAATGTAACAACAAGTCTCCTAGATCAACCTATATATTCTTCTCACTTTGTATTTCTTTACTAACATGTTTGTGATAGGCAACCTCAAAGCGATAATCAGCAAAATGATAAGCATTTAGGCTTTTTCCCAATTGTTCTAGAGATTTATTAATATCTTGAAGGTCCATCCTTTTAACATCCTCATATGTACATGCATTAGAGAAGGAAGCATGTTGGTAATCAGAACAAAGATCATCTTTGAAATGTTTCCTAGAGCTGGTTAGGGTTTGTTAGTGAACAATAGAACATGAGTGTAGCAAATAAAAGTCTAAGTGAAGTAGGCATTTGAAATAAAACAGCTTCCTCAATAGTTTGTTGTATATAAAAATCAATAGCAGTCCCAACTTTAGCGCAACCTCCTTAAAACAGCTTGTTTTTTTCACCATCAACAGTTAACAAGTTATTAAATGATGTTGCTCCTTTAACATGTGTGAGTAACAACCTCAAGTAATACCTTTCTCCTTCTTTAGGGTCAATAATAACCAACCTTCTTATCACTTTCTTTTGACTTCTTTTAGACCATGATTTTGTCTTTCGATTCCAAACAAAATCTTCTGGAAAATCTTTATACAAAAATTTCATGTTTTTTGCTTTTTTATTTGTCAAACTTATCTTGAAAAATTCAGTCAACATTATTTTAGAGAAGTCAATTTTTCTCAACAAATAAAACAGATCTGCATTTCTATCAAAGGAAATAAACTTCTAATTTGGAAAATGAACCTGGAGTATATCAACTGATAGATTAATCTCTGCTAATTGAAATTCATATATACGCCAAAAAGCTTCAGGAGGTGAAATCCAATGACTTTCTTAAAAATTACTGATTTCATCAATATCAGTTATGGTCTCTTGATCGACAATGTTAAAATTGACAAGATCATGGCCCTTGAAGACACATTTATATAAGTACTTAACAAGCTTCATAGTGGAACAGATTTCAACATCTATGTGACAATCAATTAGCAGTAAGAGGTAAGGATTGCAAGGAACCAGCCATCTATTATCAACCTCATGTCTACAAATCTTGGCTTTTCAGCCATCATCTTTTCATTTATAACATGGATAACTATTTTCACCATGAACAGTAAAAGGAGCATAATATTTAGGATAATGGTTCTCGCACACACTATTTCTTATACAAAGGCAATCTTTAATCACAAGACCACAAAGACTGTGAATCATATGCTTAATGACAAAAGAATATAATCACAAATGTTGATTAGAATCTGGAATTTCAGTGGATATGATCTAATCGTAAGATTCTGGATTTAGCAATTTAGAATGTAGCATAAGTATCAGTAACAAATGAGCATGAGGGAATCCATGCTTCTAAAACTCAATAACATAAACACACGCAGCTATGTCTCCAAAGATTTGTTTTTTTATCTGCTCATTTTTAAGAATTTCAAATTTAGCTTTGAAAACTCTAGCCAATAAATTTGGCCTATCTTGTGGCTTCTCATGAAACTTAAGATTATCTTGAATCTCTTTCCACATAGGATTGTAAGTCGTGGTGAGGAAAATATTTGGTTTACCATACCTTTGCACTAGATCTATTGCATCAAGATAACGTCGTTACATGTCCCTTAGACCACCGACAAATGAAGCTGGAAGCACAACTCGACGGTCAATTTTAGAACCTTATGTTTAACTAACAATAATACTATCCAAAACTCTTGCAGTATCTCTGTCCTCATCTCATTTTGTCTTTTTCTATGAAAATCAAGTCCAGATGTTTCAATCTTTATGTAAGCTCCAACAACAAATTGTTGAAGCCATCTTAAGCTATGAAGCAACATAGATTCATCATGTTCTCTTATTTAGAGCTTATAACAATAATATTCTCTAGCAAAAACAGTACTGTCTTCATAGTATTCTTGATTGGCAACTAATAGCAAAAAATAAATATGATAAATTAAATGGTAAGAAGAAATAATATTCTAAAAATGAAAAAGGAAAAGACAAACTTGCTTGTGTTTTCCATAGTAAATAATTCAAATAGATCAGTAGAAGAGCTGAAATTAACATTAGATTCTTCATCTAAAAAATTGCTTCTGTTTCTCTTTGAAATCAACCGCTTAATTCCACGATGCCATCTAGATTCACTACGAGGAAATAAAAGAGGAAATTAAAGGGTGTCATAATATGCATAGTAAGATTAGATTCTATAACTTGTACCTGAGTCAATATAGACTTGGATGTGAGGACATTTGTCAATCTTTTCATCATTGATGCACTAGGAAGATTGTAAACACGTTGATCAAGGTCTAGATAATACCTCAAAACTATTGTATGATTCTCAAGCATTGGAATGTCCCTGAGACTTCTAAAGAATTTGGCATAGGGATTATCTTGCAGAATTACCATAATTGGTTTTAATGTATCCTCACGAAGTTTATCACAACTCTGAGTCCTTCTTTTCAGTTCCTCATCAGTTTCAAAGAAATAGAGTTAGATACCAGATACCTTATCAGTTGTTGAAAGTAAATTGTTAAGAAAATGATAAACTTGACCTTGAACATGAAATGTATAAACACCTTTCTTATTTTTTGTTAGTTCTCGATCATACTTAGCTCTATAAGAAGTAAAAGCCATATTGTTATTATATGTACAAACATTTTTCCTGAAATGTTTATATTCTTCATCATTACCAATAAATAATCGTTTCATAGCATATGGCATTTGAGGAGCGACAATGCAAATCTCGCCTGATGAACAACAAAATGATGGGGTTTCTAGATAAAAATCTCTTTGCATGACAATGTTCACAGTTTGGAGTAAGACAAAGATGTAGGCGCTCAATAAATAAATTTTGTATAGATGCTAACTTTGAGAAGAATGATGACAATTTATCCCTTGAAAGGTTTAGAAAAAGGTTGATAACTTTGTATAGTAATGATAAAAAATGGAAAGAATACAGATAATAAGATTTATACCTTGTTCTTTAATAGACATCACTGAGCTAGGTTGAATTGAAGAGGAAGATACAATTGGGCAATCTAAATTATGGCATGTGATATTACATGCTTTAACTGTTGATGTTGTATGAAGACTTTCTTCTGCTTGGAGAGAGGAATGAGTTGCATCAATATGATCAATGTTAAAATCGATTAATCGATTTTGCGCTAGTTGACTACTAGATTGATGAATACAAAGTTGATTGGCAGAAGGTTCGCTATCAATGGCAAAATGGAAAGTTTGATGACCAACTGTTTGATAAAAAGAAGGCAAAGTACCGTTTCTCTTTTTTGTAGCACGAGCTTCTCTACGTCGCCATAAGAATTTTTTTTTCATTTTCTGCTGTTTCAACATATTTTTGACATCTCTTAGCATTTCAATTCATCTCTGAATATAGAAAAAGAGTAAAACGAAACTAAAAACAATTAACAATAATTAAAAAATTGTTAATCATTTCTTCAACAACATCTGCCTTATTTATATATCAACTAATAATATATTTTGTAAATATTAAAATATCAGTACTAGAAACATTTACATAACTTTAACTAAAGATATATATAAATATATATTATTAATATTATTGAATGAGACATATATAAATATATATTATTAATATTATTGAATGAAGGTCTGTAAAATTAATCAATGTTTTATAAAATTTGGAAATGCTGATATGATAAAAAAAATGAAGCAATAATATTAACTGTATTGGTGAATATAACATGATACATTTAACAAACCATACATTTAACAAAGAAGGTAAAATTTGAAAAGGTCAGCATAATAATATTGTTTGCATATAGTGTGAGATTAATAAAGGATTATAAGAAAAAAAATTATTTTATGCCAATATAATGTAACTGAGTATATTAAAAGGGTAAAATTGTATATTTAAAATATTGCTTTAACAATTGATATGGATAAATAAAGGAAGAAGGTAATGACCGTATTATTCAAAAGTTGATAAATGGTGCAGATAAAATAGAATTTTATACACAAAAATATTTGACAAAATAAAACATACCTGAATAGTGAAAGGATCAATGATAAGAAAACCTATAAAAAATGATTTTAGAAGACATATTTGAAAGGTTAAATCTGGCGATAAAAATTTAAATTATTTATCATTTATTTTACACAACATAATAACATTAAAGGATAAATTTTGAGACACATAATGACTGTTCTCAACTCTGTTAAGAATTCCATGCAAATCACGGGATTGGGATTTTTGTGTAATATCTAATGAAAAGGATAGAAAACAATTTTATTATATATTTTACCTAAGATAATAACAATGAATGAAAGATTAACAAGATATCATGATGAGAGACATTTTATTTATTTCCGTTGTCAACTCCATTAATATGATGCATGTAATTCCTATTCTCAACTTTGTTAAAAACTTCACCTAAGTGAGGATTGGGAATTTTCTATAACAGTGGATGAAAAAGGTAGAAAACAACTCCATTATATATTTTATACAACTTTATAATCATGACTATATTATGCGACAGATGTAATATATACGTGTTGTCAACTCTATTAAGAAGTTGATGCAAATAAAACGATATAAAAATGAATGTCATTGGTGTGACATGTTCAAGAGACCTTCTTTGCTCGTGACTTGTTGAGTCACGCCGATGAGGGATTTTTTCATTAACAGCAACATATGAAAAACAGCTTTATTAATCAATAAATTGATAAAAAAATTTAATAAGCCAAACAACATATGACGAAGGTTAGAAGAACTTACAGACCGTCGACAATTCTTGTTTACTGAAATAGAAAAGATGTGATGCCTTGAATATATAGCTTTTTACAATTTAGAGAAGGAGGAACATGTTTTGAGAAGGAAACATTTGTGTTGTTAAAAAAGAAAGGTTACAGACGTGATTTGATTGACAAATGTTCAGAAAACAAATAATGATCTTGTCCAATCCTTTAATTAAACATATTCTCTTGTTGGCGGTGACAAGATTCAACTACCCAATAATTTATTATTGTTTGCTTTTATTTTCATCGAAGTGGCAGGTATAATAAATAATAAGTTAAAATGTATCCTAATAAATTTAGTAATTAATCTTCAATTGATTCTAAATTTAACAACAATAAAAAGTTGGTTTCATATAATAAATTTTGCAATTAATAATCAAAATCTAGTTGTTGGAAGGTAATACCTTTAAAATGTATAATAAATTTTTAGTCGGCAATGATTAGGTTTATTAATTTATTAATTAGAACTATTATTAATTTTTGGAGGGAAGCAGTTATAGGTAGATATAAAATCTAATATAAGGTAAAAAAAATTCTTTGGCAATATGTAATTGTATAAAATTCTTATGCCAATGCTCTACACATAATAGAAGGTAATAATAATTTTAGTTAAAATTAAAATAATAAGGGTCAAAGATAACAATAATTTTTGTTAAATTAAAATAAGTCACGACTGTGAGTTCTTTAAGTCACAATCATGAGTTAAATTGGAAGGAGTTAATAAGTCACAACCGTAAACAATCAATTTTAAAAAGGCGGCACATATATATTTGAAGTGGGTGGGTTAAGGTAAGATAGGTTGAGTTAGAATGTTGCAACACATATATATTTTTATAATAATTTTTATGAAATATAATTAGAATATAATTGATTAATTTAAATATTATTAATTAGTTAATTTAAACATAGTTAATTGATTAATTAATTATAATATATTTAACACATAAAAATATAATTAATTAATTACAATCTATCTAATTTAAATATAATTAATTGATTAAAATTTTATTAAATATAATTAAAATATAATTATTAAATGTACTAAGTATATTGTGATGCATGTTATTTTTATTTTTAATTAAAAATAACAAAAGATATATGCGCTAATTAATTTATAATTAATTATTATATACTAATGATAAATTAATTAAATACTATATATTAAGGGGTCATGGACACACACACACACAATATATATATGTATATGATCCATGCGTCTTTAGGTTTGTTAAATTCCGTAGGTAGCGTAGCTACCGAGATCAATGCAGTTAATTATGTCTCTCTTATAACTTGGCTAGCTACTTCTCATTTTGTTCTAAGATTTTTCTTATTTGTAGGTCATTTATGGCACGTGGGAAGGGCTCATGCAGTTGCAACAGGATTTGAAAAAGGAATTGATCGCGACTTTGAACCTGTTCTTTTCATGACTCCTCTTAACTAACTGAAACAAGAGATACAATACTTTAAGTAGGAATCAATTGGATTCTACCATACATATTGATTGAGTCGAATAGGTTATATATATATCTCAAAATATTATTAACTAATAGATTTTAATTAAATTATAATTAATTAAAATATAATTAATTATTATTATTAATTATTAAGTGTAATTCAGTTAATTAAACAAATAAGGGTAACGTCAAAAAGTTTATGTAAAAAAGTGTGGCATTGAAAAGTTCATGTATGCATGAACAAATTATGATTATGTTCAAAAGTTGGCATAAAAAACTATTTTATTATTATAATTTTTTATGATTATTAAGTGTATTAAGTATATGGTCACCCCTATGCCTTAGCCATGACTCATACACAGTTGTGACTTGTTATTTTGTTTTTTTTTTTTGCCAAGCTTTTTCACATGGACGGTTTCCATGCCACCGTACCTTGCATCCTACGACTCTGGTTCTTTAAGCCCTGACCGTCATTGTCATGAATGTGACTTATTTAGTCGCGACTGCCTTGAATGTTATTATATATATTTCTGTAACTATTATTTTTGTTACTTTTTTATCACCCATTATTTTCCAAGCTCCATGAACTTTATTAAGCATGCATTATTAATTATTAAAATTTAATTATTATTACTATATTATTACGTATTACGTATTACATATTAAGTATATTTGTTATTCATAACTGTCCATTATTAATTGTTAATTATTATTAAGTATTATATACTAATATGAAGTATATATAAAGTTCTACAGTTGTGATTACTTAATTTGGAACTATGTTCTTATTAACTATCTAACGTTTATTAATCCTTTCATATTATTATTTACTAAGTATAAATACACATTTTTATATTATTAATTTAGTTTTATTTGTGTCATATTTAAATTAATTATGTCAGTCAATTGTTATTTATTATTAGTTATTACTTAATTCAAAATTATTTTCTTTTTAAGTATCTAACGTTTATCAATCCTTTCATTTTATTATTTATTAACTATATATAGGCATTTCTTTTGATATTATTATTCAAGTATCAATTTAGTTTTATTTGTGTCATTTCTATTGAATATATATAACAGGGTTGATTATTTACAACCGAAAGTTAGATTGTCAAAGCGATGAAAAAAACAGCGAGATTAATTGTCATTAAAATATTTATTTCTAAAATACCGAGTAAAGATTATCGTTTGCTTTTATTTCCATCAAATGTAAGATACAATAAATAATGAGTTAAAATGTGTCGCGTATCCTAATAAATTTTGTAATTAATTTTATTTAACAACAATAAAATGTTGGTGTAATATAATAAATTTTGGTGTTATTGTAATTTTTTAAATTCAAAGCAACCAGTCTAATTAATAATAAAGTGTAAAGTGACATGATCGGGAGTTATGGTATTGCAAATTTTAAATACTTAAAGTGGAGAGATGATTAGTTATTTTATTTTAAATTAAACCTTAATTCACAACTCTTAGTAATTATAAGTGAAGTTGTTTTTTAATGCTGTACAGAAGATGATGGAAGGTAATAATAATTTTAGTTAAAATTAAAATAATAAGGATTTTCAATTAAATTAAAATAAGTCACGACTGCGAGTTGTTAAGTCACAACTGTTATTTTAAAACTGATGTGATACAGACATGTGACGTCGCTTGAGATAAGGTGGTATGATAGACATAATACCACCAAGCGGTGTTCGCATATTTGACTTGTAAATGCGCTCGTCATAGGGTCTTCTGTAAAATTTTAGGAATGGTAAGAAAGATTGGTTGAAGTTGTCAGATTTACAAGTTTTTTTAGAAAATAAAAACATGGTGGGTGATCAAAAAATAAAGGGTTGTGGGGTTGGCAATTCAACAATTTTAATTGACTTAGTTGTGGTGAGACGGTGTGGAATGGGAGTCAATGGGAATAAAGTTTTGGTGGTGGTCGTTGCATAACAATTGATGTTTCGCCCCCGCGTTCTACCACTAGGTGACATAAAGAAAATAGATCTCGCAGTCAATGGGTCAATATGTGTTGAGCTTAAAGGAGACTTGCTAGTGAGACCTATTTCTAAAGAAGCTGGGCAGGTTAAGGTAAGATACCATGGTTTGGCTGAGTTAGAATGTTGTGACACAGCAAATGAAAACCTTGATGAGGACAAGCCATTTTTAACTGTTGATCTTATGGACAAAGTGTGAAATCTAAGGGAAGAAAGTTGTGGGTGATTGCATGAATTATACAATTCTAATGATTCTTCAAAGTCCAGAGAACATATGTAACACTCGGTATCTGATTTACCTATTACACCGGGAAAAAAAAATTGGTGTGAATTATAATTTTTTGTGACATCAAATTACTGATGTTTGACACCTTTTCGACGATCACAAGAAATTGTATGAGCGGATTTTAAAGAACTAGTACAAGAGGGGCATTTTTGTAAATAATGAACAAAGTGACTTATAAAAGAAGCTAACTACAAATAAGACAAAAACTTGTCTTCCTCCTCCTCCCTCATTAACTATTAATCTTATTTCATTATAATTAATAATAATTAATATATTATAATAATGATTAATATAAAATAATAAAATGCCTATGATTTAAAATCCACAGTTGTGACTACCTTGTCATGCAAGTTACTTTCTTTTTATAACATTTTTATTAAATAAATAAATAATTAGGTATCAATTTATTAAAATTTAATTAATTTATTCTTTAATTAAATAAACAAAATTAGTGCTTATATTTTTATTTTGATTAAATATATAATATATAAAATGTATTGACTAATTATAATATATTAATAATTAATAGTAAAATAATTAATTACTTAAAATAAGATAAAAGTTTATTATTATAGGAGTCACATACGTGACTTAAGTGTCATGCCTGTGAAAAGATTTATTTTTTATTTTCTTAATTAAATAAAATCAATTAAAATGTAATTCGTAATAATCAATATATAATTAAATAATTGATTCATTAAAATCTTATTAATTAATTAATTATTGATTATTAGCAAGTAATTATTACTTATGTTGTTATTAATAAGTCTGAAATATTTTTCCCTTTTTTAATTGCATATTCTTAAAATATTGTTAATTAATTTAATTATAACTCTTTAGCAAATCAAAATATAATTTCATGTAATTAAAATATTACAAGTTAGTTAAAATATAATTAATTAATTGGTTTATGAAAATGTGATACTTGATTAATAATAGTAATTAAAATATAATAAATTAAATGATTTATTAAATTATACATTATTTATAAATTAATTATTAACCATTAACTACTAATCTTATTCAGTTATAATTAATAATGATTAATATATTACTAATTAATTGATGTATATATATACATAAGTAGTCAAGCATGTGACTTAATATTCACATATTTGACTGTCATGTTGTACATATTATTTTCTTTTTTTGGGCAATTAACACCTGTATAATTTTGTAACATTTGTTATTAAATAAATAATTAATTAAGTATTGATTTATTAAAATATAATTAATTTACTCTTTAATGTATATATAGGTAAGTAGTCACGCTTGTGACTTAATCTTCACAGGCGTGACTACTATGTCTTGCATGTTATTTTCTTTTTACGGGCAATTAACACCTATATAATGATCTTGAAATGTAATGTTATTGTGACTACAAGTGTTTCGTTTTCGTAATAGGCCCAAGTTTCTACTGAAACTCTGATTAGTTGAATAATGATTGTAATTCTTATGACTGAA
>JANPWT010000245.1:33672744-33690501 GCA_024678245.1 Erythroxylum densum | reverse complement strand
TGTAATGTTTGATTTTGTTTGTTCTGTCTTGGGTGGCATCCATGTATCCTCCCAGGGGGTATTTGGGTGTTACATCTGGCATGTGATGGATGAGTGCAACTTATCAAAATAGTATATTCCATTTGATTCACGCCCTTCTGCAATCATCCTCCTGATCTTCAAATCGTGGATAATGACTATCAAGGTATAAACATATAGAACAATTTAGTTGTTTAGTCCATTTGCTCACAGACATAAGATTGAAAAGAAAGTTCGGTATAAATAATGTAGAGGCTAATATGAGAGAAGAACAAGGATGAGAGAGTCTAGCACCTTTAATGGTGGCAATAAATCCATCAAATATAGTAAGTTTATCATTATGAGAGTCAGGTAAAGGAACAATATGGCTAGCATTGGTTATTTTACCTAAAATATGATCAGTGACATCAAAATCTATTACCCATGAATATTTTCTAAGGATAGTGGTTGGGTTATTTTAATGAGCCACAAATGTCATAGAAGAAGACGATGACTGCTAAGTTGAGTGATACTACAAAAATTTAGTATACTCATCCTGAGATGAAATAACAGACAATTGTGAAGTTGTAGTAGAAGAATGTTCTTCAAGATATGCAATATAAGCAACTCTCAAATGGGGATATTTTATCATGTATCACAATGTGTGCAATGAAGTTATGAGCCTCTACCACATCCTCCTCGACCACCACGACCACCGTGTCCTCCTAGATTTCTCTCATGGCTTCCTTTGACTTGTGAATCATATTGTACTACAAGTGCTAACCTATCAAAGTTATTCTCTTGTGAATTCGCCGTAGTCATAGAGCAAAAGAGTCTAGAATATACTTCAACTATGGATGGAAAGCTTACTCCTTCCCAGATTTGTGCTCGCACAGGCTCAAGCTCAGGTTTGAATAGTCACCAAATGCTGTCTTTGAACCTACATTTCTTTAATATTATATGTGATTGGTAGAAGAGAATTTAACTCCTCAAATGCATGTTTCACTTTCCCAAGGTATTCAATCAAACTTTTCTCATGTTTGGACTGAACTAACTCAACAAAAATATTATACATGCGAAAGCATGTTACTGGAGTAAAGAAGCTTAGCATAATCTCATTGCTTACTTACAAGTGCTAACATGAGAGAATAGGACTGAGATTTCAAGTTTCATATAATCGAAAAGAATATGTAGTGATTGTGCATCATTAACTTGTTAATTTTTCAGTATTTTCTGATCAATTAGAGGATCAAATGTAAAATGGGACAACTTTCTTTGACCTCTAAAGAACAATTCTACATTCTTAAACCAAAAAGAATAGCTATTATCATTCAAATATTGCTCGGTGATTCGCAAAGTTGAGGAACCCATTGTTGGAATAACTGTGATGGATCTGCTACTAGAATCTGACATCTCCCCTATATGGTGGACATATGTTCTTGCTAACCGGACACTAGTAACACTGCTGACAATGTTCTAAAACATATAAAGATGTTACTATTATCAAAATACCCATGTTCTGGTTAGTTTTGACACAAAGCAATACCAGAACTTGATTCAAGACAAAGAGGCAAACTAACTCATCAAACTATCGTCGTCGAACAATGACACGGAAGCCCATGAGTCAACATACGGGTGCTTTTTCAACAACACTATCAATTCGTTGATGGTCGCTGACACCTAGTTGCTTACCTAGTTGCTTATGTGATTTGGTTTTTGGTTTTGATAAGTGGACAGAAGTGTTTTGGATAAATTAGAAGGTATTATGTTTTTACCGGTAAAGATGATTTTGAGGTTTAGAATCTAGACTCTCTGATACTATGTTAAAATCGGAGAATATTTAACTAAGGGCTTGTAACTCAAGACCCTTGTAGCATTTATATTTTATATATAAGTAATTATATAAGGAAAAGATCTTAAGAATAAAGAGAAAATAAAACAATAAAGAGGGAGATTATACTCTCCCTTATATATTATATATATTTCCTAACAATACCAAACCGAGCGTAGCATACGATCTGGAATCAATTCATAATTGTCACTTTTAACTCGACAAGTTATTTCGTCAGTCAAAACTCCGAAAACAGGATTAAGTAAATGTACATCTTGTTTACATGCTGATCATTGGTGACCCGTAAACATAGCAGCCAGTAACAAGGCCTTGTCTGCAAGAAGATTTATACGGACTGCCAACCTCAAGCGGAAACTTTCTAAACCATATCCCTATCACGACTCATCTAACATTGATCTACAGCAATTCCAATGCAGACCGAATCAAGTTTTCCAATTTGACTTTTAAGCCGCAGATCACATTTTTTAATACTGTACATGAAGCAGGTATCTCAGTAGAAAACTCATCGTGGTTCAAGACATGAAGCTGTCTTCCTAAGAATCTACGGAGAGTAGCTTCTGTGACATTAATGAGACTAAGAGATGGATTCGTATGCATGAATTTTGTGACAACAAATCCAGCTAGGATCTGTTGATTGGCCTTCACAAGTTCTGAAACGAAGCAAGGGAACAGAATTCTACCGAAGACCAGAAAGTCTGTCTCAGTATTAACACTTTCATTCCTTCCACTCCGTGATAACAGGTTTTCCTGATAGTGGTGGCACAAATTACCAACCAAATAGCAAAGATAAGAGAAAGTAGTACCGTACAGTGGATTGGTGATTATGGTTGATATTATCCGAGAATATAAAACAACAGTCAGGAAATGATGATCCCCACCCTGTGCAACTGAGATGCCTTCTTTCAGTTTCTCTTCTACGACAGTTAGACACTGTAACTGAACTGCTTCGTATGGCAGAAGAAGGGCCAATTTCAAAGCCACGAAACAATTCTTGTAAAGGATAATGCCAGTTAAAGTCTGGGTATCCTCTTCATCAAGAAAGAGTCCATTGGATTTTGACAATGACTGGTCAATCAGTCTCAAGATCTCGTCAAACTGGGACAACGTAGACAGTTTTTTGAAAATCTCCACCCAACACAGATGTAAAGGATGAACACACAGTGACTTGTCTGTCTTTTCTTTTTCAAAAGATTCTACTTCCTGAAAACTTTCCCACCCTTCATCCCAATCATCATCATTCCAGCTGTTTCCAGCTTCAGATGCTTCAGTAGATTCTACCACGTTTCTTCCAACTACAAAAAACCCTTCCCATTCTTCCAAAATAGCCAGCAATGTGTCACAATGGTGAACAGTGCTTGAAGCTTCACACAACTTGAAGAAGCACAAGGTTGCTTTCTCAACATTGATGAGATCAGCATGTGTAATTTCGATGCTAGGGGCAATGGCTGCAGCAAGCTGAGACGATTTCAGGGCAACTAAAGTGCTTGTAAGTTTGTTAGAACCACCTATGTTATCTGGCAAACCAAGACTGGCATTGGTGTCACTCCTTTTACTTGCAGACAGATACTCACCCCATCCTTCCCACGGAGTGACACAAGATTGCAACTCTGTAGAGACACCCTTTATACCTGTACCTGTGAGAAATTGCATCAGCTCTAGACCATAAACTCGGACATGACTAGGTATCTGCAGATCATCAGAAAATTGGGCCATTTTCTCCCACACCACCTGCCTGACTCTCTGCAGATCCTCCATTTGACCTTCTAATTTACTTAGAGACGACAACAGACCGTATAAATGCTGAGGCTCAAGGGAACCATGCACCAAATCATTCAGAATAGCATCAAGTATGCTTGCATAAATATAGGGAAGGTCTTGGGATCCAGTATTAGGAGTTGAAATGAGATTATACTTTGACATTGCTTTGTAGAAAACTTCAGAAATTGCTCCAAACCCACAACCAGAAAACACCATGGCTCTGCAAAAATTAAGTATCTCGGCAGCAAAATCACCAGTCAAACCAAACATGACATAGGTAACAATGGTGCTCCAGCACTGACTTGGTGAAACACTGTCCTCTACCACTAACCTGGTAAAAATCTTCAAACAAACTGACAAGCACACTGCATCAAATACTAGAGTTTCTTTCAAATTCTGAAGAGATGCAACTTCCTGCATTTCATCAGTTAATCTAGACCAAAAGTTCAATAGGGCGATAAGGCAGTCCTGCCACAAAGAATTATCAGGTAAAGTGCCATAACATCCATGCAGATGTATAATTAGAGTGAAGTACCGCTTCATAATGCCCAAAGCATCTGCAGGCATCAAAAGTCGTATGTACATTCTGCTAACAGAATATGTTTGTTCAAGTTGACAGGTAAACTGCTGAAAGTATTCAGGACTCGCAACACAAAACTCAGTTATAACTCTCTTTTCTAAATTCATCATCAAATTTAGAATATAATGCTCGTAAACATCCCGCCATGACATGAGATCATCATGCGTCAAATCTCCATGAATACCAACAAGTGTCTGTACCATTTTTGCCAAGGCTTCTAAATTAACTTCATCAACGCATCTGTAGACTTCATCACAGAAATGTTGTAAATTCAGACTGTCTAATCCAGCAATATTCTTGAAGTTTAGGTCCTTAATAAAAGAAACTCTCTGACATTCTTGTGCCAACACCTTGCACAAGTGAGACACTTCTAAAGCAGACAGATTTGAAGAACCTGGGTGCATTACTGGCATTGGTTCTTTGTTTTCCTCCAACTGCAAGTAGCAGTCTGAGAGGAGGCTATATATGTAAGCAAGCCGCTCCTTGTTGCACCCATCAATTGCAGGGTATACATCCAAAGAAATAGTTTTTATAGTTTTGGAAGCACAATTAATTAATTCTCCTTTTACTCCAGATATTTCAGCAGTTACATCATCATTAGACCAAACCTCAGACACAAGGATAGAGGTTAGGTACTTCAATAGCACCTGTTGAACAAAGTAAGACTTCATTATCTATCAAGTCACAAGCGCAAGTGATTTCCTTTTTGCAAATCCAAGGATAAAATACTGCTGATAACTAAATAGTAAATTTCAACAGGTTACTAAATTCTCTTGCACTAGCAAATAATCTTGCTGAGATATATGGAAACACGAAATGTTAATAGGGAATGTTTTGAAAGGTGATCAACATAAACTGCTCTTTTTGAACTAAGGTTGGGTTAAATTTGAACAAGATGAACACAGAATAAATATATTCATGCAGGGACGTTATTGTGGTGTTTATTTTAATCTAAAATAGGTTCGATAACATCTTTAGATCATGGTCAAATAGTACGTAGAAAAGGGATGAAGGCAAGCATAATTAGATCGAAGTATGTCAATTAAATTTGTTTTGGTGTGCACAGGTAAATGAAATTCAACAAAATAATATATGAAAATTTGAAAATTTGAGTTCTAACACAAATGCATTGATAAGCAAAAGAATATACATATATATATAAATTTACCAAAAACCTTAGGAACCCAAAATTCATCTCAAGTTCTCATTAAAAGAAAAGACCCTCATAAATTTGGTAATGTTGACACTACTAACCATAAAATTAAAGCTTAGTGAAGAACAGAATATCCATTCATAAACTAACAGTTATTTTTAGTCATAAAGGCAAAATTACATATGCATGCATATCACGTGCATCCTTAATAGGTTATAGATATGTACCTCATTGCGATTTAGATTATAAGTGCCCACCAATTTCAAAACATCCTTTAGTATAAAGTTCTTTTCAGTCTTCACTGATTCAATCAGTGTGAAAATAGAACTCTCAATGTAATTTACGTCACCAGACAGAAAGCGTGAAGCATCAACACCATGAATGATTTGCTCTAATGTTCTAGAATGTTCAGTAGCCCGCTTTTTCTCTTCTAATTTCAGCTTCCATTCCCTCCAGAATGTGGATTGCACTTTGTTAAACTTTTCCATTTCATCTGCATTTGAAATGATAAGACAAGAATTATATCACGGTAGTTGAGAGGCAAAGACCTCAGAGTCATTGTCATTAAACATGCAGCATCATTGTACCCAAATAATTCGGAGTACAAATTTCAAAAACTTCAGCATTAAAGCCAATTACCAGAACTGAGTAGTGTATGTTTCTCTTGAAATGTCCTTATCAGAAGTTCCCTCCTCTCAGTTGGACCCTTGCATTCAACTCCAAAGTTATGCAGTAAACTGTATGTCAGCCCGACATTCATGATATTACAAATCTCTTGATAGTTTTCTCTTATCCTCAGCTGCTCTTCTATTACTTCTACTCCACTAAAGGCATCCACAAGATTTAACAAGAAACAGCAACCCATGACATCTTCCTGTTCTGTAACAGGAGGTTCCATGATTGACCTTGCCATAGAGGCAATTACATTGTCATGGGGTGCAAAACCATTTCTTGCTAACCAGGAGAGAATAGTCATCATAGCTCGAGTTTGTAAGCTCACATATTCCTTTCCAGGAATAAAATTACGTATCAATCTTTTAAGGTTTTCGGCTTTCGTACTCAATTCAAGCAACCATGGAAGTTGGCAGGAAGCAAAAGATAATATCTTTGTGCTTTCTCTCCATGGCAATCCTAAATCAGTTCCATCCTCACCAGGGAAACTCTTAGCAACAGAAGAAAGTATGTTCTTGATGGCATTGAAATGAACTTCATTATCATCATGGCTCATCCCCTTAAACTGATCGGAGTAATCACTGAGGTCAACCATATCCTGCTTGTGATGGAAAGGAGATGCTGCTAAACCTTGAGTCGTAAATGTAGGAGAATTCATCCCAGTTAACATCAACAAATTCTCACACTGGCCTTGCATGTCTAGATCTTTCCATGCATGAAGCAGCTCACCAATAGATTCCTCATCACAATGACTTAATGCAAAACCTAATAACTGTTTACGAGAGCTTAAATCCATATTTTCAAGTGCAGGTCCCCTAGCAATCGCAGCACATAAATCCCAAATGAGACCATGTCCCTTTCTTGCCAATGTAAGGCACAGATCAAATGCCAATTGCAAATCACCAGCTACTGCAGCTTCTCTAGCTATAGCTTCCTGAACGGTACATATGTCATCTGAAGAGCTTAATCCAAGAAGTTGGGCTACCTCCATAATTTCATCAACAGGTAAATAAGCTCCAGCTTGACTAGTGATTACCATTTTAACCATCTCCATGGGATCCTTTATTTGCCTAAATTGCAAGGGTAGCAGAGTGACTCCAAGGTTTGGAAGTTTGATTGTGAGTGCATCAATTAAATCAGCCTCTGTTTTAACATTTCTGCTACTTGGAAACAGACTGAGGCATTCCTTGGCCTTCCAGATCTGAAACAAGTTACAAAAAAGAATCAATAAATATAAATGGGAAGATCGTGAGCAGCAGAATCAATAAACAGCTAATTGACTAAGATATTATTCATAATGAAGCAATCAAGCCCAAATGCACGAGGAAACTCCACATATATCATAGTTATTGTACCATTTGGCATTAGTAGTACAAATGTTGGACAGCTTTTCTGATTAATAAAAAAGAGATCATGAACATAGAAATCTACTTTTTAGGACAAGGTGAATGCTAAGGCCATTATTATAGCATGGTTGCTATTGTAGTCAATTCAGAAATTTCACCATAACTTCTCAACAAATAAAATATTTCACATTTAAAAATGCAAGCCCTGAAACCAAAGGAATAATGAAGAATAATGCAACTGATCATGATATCTTCGAGATTTCATGGACCAAATGCTAAGCGATTAAAGTATCAGATGAAGGAATTTCATTGACAAAAACAAGCATAGAATGTATGTGCACTTACTTCAGGGCAAGACAGAGTTGAAGCCGAGAAGAAGTACTCACGTGCAGCTTGAATGACAAGATTTTCTGCTTTATCTGATGCCAACGCCACAGAACTTGTACCCTTTAGATAGTTTCTTGCCAGAGAAATTTTTCCAGCTTTAAGTAGTCCTCTACAGAATTCCATTAGCATATACTCGGGATCAAGAAAGGGAAAAGCCTTTTCTCGTATGCATTGTATGTCTTGCCACATATTTGCCCAATCATTATCTGACCGACCTTGCTGTCGACGAGCAAATTTTGAAAGTATTAGGCGAAGAATCTGCTTTACACCCTTTTCATCGGCACGAGCGTTGAGAAAAAAATTTATTGGCTTTGGTACCTGAAAGCAAAAGACACCATCAAAATCACTTCGGACGAGACCACAGGAAACATGGCGTATAGCAATCCTGATCAACACTTCACTGAATCAGGAAGCTCAAGGAAAGATCAAACAAAAGTCGACTAGTGACAAGTAATAATTTGTATTCATTGTACGAAATTTTTGCATATTATATTAAATTAATTTTATAGACAATTTAGTAACCAAAAAAAAAAAGTATATATTAATAAAGTTAAATTTAGTAATTTTCCAATTAACATATTGAGGACTTCATATGCCTATTGTTGAGAATACTCACATGTGAGAATCCAACGTCAAAGAAAGAGCAAAAAGAAGACTAACATACAAGCCTAATAGGCTACTCCACCTACTGTCAATCAGTTTTAGGATGGAACCTTACTTGAACCTGTGTCGTCTAACTTCCCTCCTCGTGTGGGCCCTTTGGCCCATTGCAAATTTAACATAGTATCTGAGCAAATTAGATCTTGACCTACTATTTGCCCTAGAAGGGGACCCATCATTTAAGCAATTGGAGAAGGATTTCAAGTCTACATGCAGCAAGTGGCCCAGCCGTATTGTTTGCCCCAGCAGGAGTCCAAACCTGATGAGGATTGTTTACGTACCTCTCCAAATTGCCCAAGTAGAAAAGGACTCACATGTGAGGAGTGTTGAGAATACCCACATATGAGTGTCCCACATCGAAGAAAGAAGGGAAAGAAGACTAACATATAAGCCTAGTGGATCAATCGTCACTACCTCGACACGATAGACTGTCACGTGTTGGGCCTTAAATTAGTCCACACGTGAGGCCGACTTGTTGAAATATAAGTGGGAGTTTGTCTCACATGAAAAGAATATATGGCCTTGAGTATACATATAAGTATAATGAATTACTCCTATCACCAATTGGTTTTAGGATAGAACCTCGTTTGGACTTGTATGTATTCCGTCGATTTGGGCCCAATTTTTCAAAAAATTTAACACCTATAAAATATTTGATTGAAATATATAAAAGAACTAGTTTATAACTCTTTGATTCCCCAACTATCAAATTTAAGCAACAAATAAACTGATTCAGAAAGTAAGATTGAAAACTATATGGAATAATCAATCTTTACAGCTTATTAATATGTTATAAATATCTGGTAATTTTTTAAAAGTTCAATGAATATTACCACAGCAAAACTCAAGCAATGAATCAGAATGTAGCAAAAAAAATATATATTGGATTTCACAATTGACTTGGTTTAACAGACCACTTCACTTGGTTCCCTACCCAACCAGTCATCAGATTGTTAGTTATTCTGGCCAGCTTTCGGAAACTAACCACAACACTAACCAAAATGATCAAGAGGCTCGAAGAGCTGGTCTAGCCAGTTTAGTTAACTAATTGATGCCATTCGATTACACAACTATCATTCCAAAAATGTCAATTTCAATTAGTATGTTACAGAAGATACATATGAATGCAAATTGGAGAATCATCATACTAGGATGACACAGCTAACAATATCAGCTCACCATTGATCTTACTACTACTGTTTTTTGTCACTAAGCAGTCAATTCATGATCTTAAATAAAAGAAAATCATTATTAAGATTTCCGTATACAAGGTAAGACATCAATAAATGCCTAATAAAACAATAATTAGTCAAGCAGCAGAAGAGACCATGATTCATATACTTTCGTATAATGTACAGCTGGAGTGTGAACCATAGAGAAAAGTAATAAAAAACACCAAATCAGAATAAATCATCACAAAGTGAAAACAAAGACCTGGTAATGTGCGAGAATCCTGCCTGCTTCAATATGACCTTCTGCAAGTTTGAGTCTTTCTTCAAGGCTTTCAATATGTATTTCTGAATCTATAAAGTAAAAAGTTATTGACCGAGATTAGTAAGCACATTTTAGTATCAAATATAACAACTATAGTCTTAATTAACCAGATAAATATGTATAACAGAAAATAGGATTTCTGAGGATACATATCTCAAGTTAAAAAAAGAAACAATGAAATATTATTTTCCAATGGTATAAAGACAATGAAGCTCAATACAGCCACGATGAAGAAATGCAAGAAAAAGAAATTATTTTTATCACCAAAAGAAGCTGAAAATCAGAGATGAACTTGATTGAAAACATATGATGAAATCTTATCTATATAATATTATCTGTAAATTAAAATTCTATATCCTTAATATAATTAAACATCCAATTTGCATCAACTATTACTCTCCTTCCCTTCCACCCAATGTGAATAGCCAATCCCAAGCCCAAGCTAGAACCCCCTGATGGATTGGGCATAGAAGAAATTAACTTGCTAAAGAATATGCAACAAAACTTCAATATGCATTGTATGAACAACAATGTGAAAATGAATCTTACCCTGCATTTGTTGAAGCTTTGACAATAAAGCATTCATAGTACCCCATCTATCTGTAACTGTGAACAAGTATATGCACTGCAAACCACAATCTACAGCTTCAAAATCATCCCTGAAGTAACCATTGCTTTGCAAATCCTTGCATCCTTCCTCAATAACCTTCATGCAGATGTCTAATTTATTCTCCAATGCAACCTCCTTTAGCCATCGGACCATAAATGATTCACATTCATCTAATGAGAGTTGTCCATGTGAGGGTGGATCTTGAGTAATAGAGGTTGACTCATGAAACCTACTTTGTATAAAAGGAATTGCCAAATCATGCAACTTTTTGACCACATTTTCTTCTTTCACATCCTTAAGCATCATTCTGAATTTTTCATAATCAGACAGCTGTTCCCAGGCAACAAGAGTAATATTGAAGCCTATCTCATCACTGCTGTCATCAGAATATATAAGGTGGTGTAAATATAAAATATCCTTCTTATAATTTTGTAATTCAATGCCTTTTTGACAAGCAACGTCAATAAGGCAAAGGCAGTTCTCCAGCTGTCCAGTGTAATGATCGATATCTTTAGCTCTATTCTTATACCACAAATACAGTTCATCAACTGATGGCCAAAGAGGACCCATGGAATGCTTAATAATGGGCTCAGTTCTGATCTGGAGATCAATCTCATGATTGCCAGATAAATTGTTAATGTAACTTACCATCTCCGCGCTTTCAACCCAATCTTCTTCTCTAAGAAGAATGCTCGAGGGAGGAGAACTTCCAGGGAGAAGTTGCCTATATGTCTGAACAGGAATTGTTTCAGGGATTGCAGCTAATATTTGCAAAATAAAAGGATGCAACGAATAGGGATGACGCTTGAAGAGAAGGTTCAAAGCACCAATTTTTCCACTTTCAGCAAGTGTAACAGCAGCCTCAGTTAGAGACACAAAGCGAAATTTTCTATATTCCTGTGCAGAAAACCTGCACAAAATCATATCATTAAGCTCTCAGTCAGTTGAAAAGCCATAGATATCATTAAGCTCTCAGTCAGTTGAAAAGCCATAGAAAATAACTATGTTAAACAACGTAAGACTTCCCAAAGTGTAGCAAATTCCTAAAAACAATGCAGACAACAATTAATAACCATGTGTAAATCTTGGTAGATAAGTAGATTACATACTAAATCTCCATACTATGAAAGTGTCAAAGAAACTATACTATGAAAGTGTCAAAGAAACTCTTAATTGTCACAACAATCATTGTAATCCTATTGTAGCTTTAAGAAACAGCATTTTTGTCACTTGTAAAAGGTGCATAAATCTTCTAGGGAAGAAACCATCAATGAATATATACATCAAACTCAATTGCACGTAGCTTAACATGTTTCTGGATTTCAAGAATCTAAAATTCCAAGTTAGAACTGATACCAAAAGCAATGATCACTGCAACTACAGGATAACAATCAATGCATGAATAGCACATCAATCACATGAACACATACACTGTTCAGACAAAGTACTGATGATTCATAGCTATCATAAAACATTTTCTGCCAAAGTAGTTTCAAAAGAATTCACGTAAATGCTATTTTGCATCCCCATGCAACTATATTATCTCAACCAAGTTGAGTTCTAAAACTAATTTGTGGGAGGGAGCAAAAGCAGGGAACAACAAAATGTGAACATCCATATCACCAAGAGGACATAGTACCTGCCCATGTTTATTCCCAGATATGTTTCTAGCCTGTCCTTGAATTGCAATAACTGAAGTCTAGCCACACGGAATTTCCACAATTGGCCATATTCACAATCATAAGACTGTGAAAAGCAGAACCGATCAGTTGCACGCAGCCCACATGCAAGTAATGCTTTGGTTGCATCTTCTGTTGATCCAACTTTATCAACACATTCAGAGATTACAAAACCTTGATCCTTAATATTAGATAAAATCATATTTATCTCTCTTGTTCCATGACCAGAGTGTAACCACTGCGATTTTAGAACTTCATCTCTGTCCAAGCCATGATGATTAGCAAAGTCCCATGCTGCCTGATAGTCATGTTTGCTAATTAAGATATTATACAGTTCTGGAATAGATCTCTGTGAAATTGATATAAGGCTCCATTGCAATCCGGAAATATCAGCATAGTCACATTCTTCTCCAATATTCTCCTCTAACTTAGAAGAGTCACTTGATTCCCTCTCATGTTTAGATGAAACTTGAATCTTTCGACACATTTTGCACTCTAGAAGAAGCACATGTCCTTTCAATTGTCGTACTCTTTCTACAACAGGCATTGAATATACAAGATTATTCTCTTGTACACTCATGCCAGTAAGGATATTAATCATAGTGAATGTGCCATCTCCTTTCACAATAGACAAAATATGGTCAGACCACCAAGTAAAGTCCTTTATGTTACCAAAAGGTTCATCAATCTCAGTAGATAACTTATTTGTTTCTGATGTTCTGACACTCACTCCGCCAGAAAAGTTAGAAAGTGTGTGGCATTCTATATTGAGCTCAAAAATGTATAAGCATCCCCTAATATCCAAAGTAGCGACAAACTTGCCCTGTGGTGACATTAGCACCTTTGGCTGTGTTAGATGACCTACGTACCCTTGTGGTTTAAAATACATGCCTTCAAGTTGAAGGGTGAACAGTGATTTCAGTTCTAAGGTCTGACATTTGTGCCAAAGAGACAGATGACAGTATCCTGTAAGAAAATAAACTAATCAGCCAACATATTTAACTAAAAGTTTTAAAAACAGTCTGATGGAAAGAATTCCCCAAGGTTTTGTGAATTATGCAAATTCATTCCCAACAGGTTTGACAAAGAACAATTGTGCTCATTGATGGTAGGATCAGGTCACCCAACATCACAGTTTTGAAACAAAATCAGCACAGCCCAATAAAATAACTACCAAAACATTATGCAAGAAAACCCTTGACAGATCAATATTATGCCTGAATAACATAGAAATCAAATTAAAACTTACCAGAATTCCCATTAGATGCCAATGGCATAGTAACAGTACTGCCAACAACAAGAAGCAGAGAATGCTCTGGATCATATTCAAAGCAAGCAACATCGTTAGGGAACTGTCTCTTTGCGGTTAAGCCACCACTTGAACTTTTCAGTGGGGGAATTGAAATATTTGATTCTTGACTGAGCTCTATTTGGTGAAGAGATCCATCATTTGTTAACAACATGAAGCTACACCTGAAATTTTTCACGATAGAGTAATCAGCTGACAAGTTTGACATAGCGGGCAAACATTTATAAACACATGCACAACTTTGGATTATTTGTGATGGAAACTTACAAGCAAGATGTTTTTGCATCAACATTATCCCGCAGGATTAGCCCTATTATTGGTAGAGACACTTTTAATTGCCTGTTTGTAATCCTTGTCATCTCTTCACCATTTTCTTTGACAAAGTAAAGTGTATTGGTGTCATCTAGAACACCAAGAATATCATGAGATTCTGACCAAACTCCAGAAATAAATGTACCAAGGCTGCTACCTGATTCATGGAATATGAGTCAGAAAAAAGCTTCAGTAGGACATAAGTAAATAGCAAAAAGTAAAAAACTGAACTCTCTGGATTATTAAGTGTATTCAATGTTAAAATGACAAACTAGAAAACTCACAACAGAATCATTAAGTAGTATAAATCAACCATCAATATGTTGCAAGAAAGTCGTGGTGATGAGAGATTTTAACCCTTTCAGATATTGCCAAAAATCTTGTTCTCAAATGGTAATTTGGTGGACCAGAGACAAACCTACAAAGAACTCAAATCAAGATGCTTATTATGCAGCAGAAGATTGCTGAAGGGAAGAAGTTTCTGGAGTCCTAAAAATTCCAGAAACTTACACTTGGACTGCAGAACGAGAAATAGGTTAAGAATAATGTTAGGGTCCTTCTAAAAAGAAGGTTTGGAATCGGAAGGATATTCATTTCTGATGGATAATTGGCACCTTTCATTGTCCTAATCAAGAATATCTCTTTTAGAGCAGTACGTGACTCAGATATAAGTCTCCAGAGTAAAGCGTCTGCAGTTTTGCAAGGCTGTGATTGGACTTAGATGGGAGCAGATCTAGAGATGATTTTAAAAAGACAAGCTACAGTATACGGAGCAACTGAGCCAAAGAGTGCCCAGTGAAAGATTACATGCAGTTTCAATGCAGTTACAAAGAACAACTTTGTCTCTTTTGTAATCATTCCAAATAGAATACCTACTGAGGACAGATGTATAAGGCAAGGGAAGCAAGTAGATCCACTTGGCAATCTATGGCAAGGAGATATGGGATCTTGGTATGCAACTGTTAGGCTGCATGCTTAATTTCATTTTGATGTTGAGCATCAAATTGCCTCGTTGGCATAAGTTTAGAGTTAGACATTTAAATTTATCTCTGGTTGAGAAATAGTTTGCAACAGTACATTGATGAGCAGGCTCTTGTCTGCTATATGTTCTTGACATAAGTGATGCAAATTATTCAAAAGAATATATAAATAAAAGGAAGACAGGGTACCATTGACTTAATACAAGTAGTTGGCATGTCTATAGGTTAAACAAAAAAAATGAGCAGAAAGTACCAAATTCAAGATCAAGATTAATATTCGCAATTGTAATTGGATGCACAAAAGCCTTAGGAGAACATAAAAAATGAAAGAATCACAAAAAACTCCCATGTACCAAATTGGACAGTACCAAGTACCAACAAAGACATATATAATAATTTGTGACTTCAACAAAGTAAATCTTACTCGCAAAAACTCCAAATGGTTCCTGGTAGTCATCCTCCTTCCTCAAGATGGTAATCTGACGTCCAGTAGCAACAGCCACACGCTCACCTCTCGGAGAGACAAACAAGGATGCAGCTTTCTTGATTCTTGTTTGGTCCTTCTTGCCCCTCCATTTCTCTTTAAGTTGACTGACACCTTACCAGCAACAAGAGAAAGAAAGAAAAGGTGGGGAATAATTAAAATCCCACAATCAAGATATAATCAACCAGAAGGTAAACAACTATCATTCAAGCGTTAGCTGAAAACCAACATATTAGAAAAAAAAAAGATAAAACCAACATATTAAAAAAAAGATTATTAGAAACCAAAGGCCACCAAATATATATATATATATACCTACTACTATCAAAACCAAGTTAGAATAAAGTCCATCTTCTTGCTCAAAATAACATTAACATCTTCAATTTTAAAAATGAATCAAACATTATATCAGTTAAGCCTATATGTATAAACTATTGAAAATGGCCCAACTGTAATAACAAATAAGAAACAACATTCAAAAGATTAAGTAACAACTGCAATCTATTCATTCTAATTTTACAAAATATATCCATAGCCGTTAATCTACAATATCCCCAGTAGTTGACCAAAAGAAAAAAAAGAAGAAAAAACTCGACCAAATTGAAATTACCTCTAGCCAAGAAAAGGGATAGAAAACCTCCTTTGCAGCTATCTATCACCTGAGATAAACAAACAAAAAGATCGATCATGCTGTTGCAATAAAAATCGAAAAGATTGGGGACTTCTAATGACAAGAAATTGAAAACTTCAATGCCAATAAGTACCAAATAGAGATAGAACAATTTTAAAACAAAGATAGGAACCAATAAGGAAGAAAAAGAGAGAAGAAATGTCAAAACAAACCTTCTTAGAAGGAAGACGAGGGTAATCGGAAGAGCAAAGCCTTGAAGAGGCGTGATAGCGTGTCTCGTAGATCACTTCTGTAACTCTCTCACTCTCTCCTTCCTCCATTCGCATACCTTAGTTTAGCTAGTCCGTTCACCGGCGACCGTATTCTTGACACCGACAAGATATTTGGAATGAAGTAAGCAGGCGAATCCAATTCATAACAATAGAACGTAAAAAGAACACTCTCAATCATTCACTAGGGTTAGGATTAGGGTTAAGGTTCGTTGGAGAAAGAAGATGACGGGAAAGGCAAAGCCGAAGAAGCACACCGCGAAGGAGGTCGCGGCGAAGGTAGACGCGGCGACGACAAACAGAGGAGGAGGGAAGGCCGGGCAGGCTGATCGGACCGGGCAGGGAAAGGGCGGGCACGCCAAGTTGGAGTGTCCCCACTGCAAAGCGACGGCGCCGGATAGCAAAACGATGCAGATCCACCACCAAGCGAGACACCCAAAGATTCCGTTTGAAGAGGACAAGCTCGTGAATCTCCACGCCTCTTATGCCGCCGATACCTCCAAGCCTCGTCCTGGTGTGAGGGGAAGCTTTATGAAGTGAAACCCAATTTCGACAATCCCACTACCGATACTGATTTTCCTTTCTAGATTAAAGTTATCAATGTACTGTGCTTGGCAATGGCGCCAGCGGAATGTCTATTAGCTTGTGATTATTATGATGATGAATTGAGCAATATCTGCTGTTTGGTCTCAAAAAAAAAACGTAAAAAGAAGAAGAATAGACCCAGTAAGCTCCGCATAAACTGTGTTAATTCATGTAAATTATTTCTCTATTTGAGAAATCCGAGTCCGAGTCCAATGACCCGAATTACTTTATAATTCGGACCGAATTAAATGGGTTGGTTAGCCGCTTTTGAGAGATTTTAGATGGGCCTGAGCCTCGTCCTATCCACTAATAAGGGTTTCAAGCGACTCTCCAAAGGCCGAGTGGACGAGCGGGTCAACTTGTGCGGATTGGTCGCGTACATTTGAGTTAGTTCCGGGCTCATATATTAAATTTTTCATCAATAAATCAAACCATATAATAATTGAATATTTGTTAGTTTTTAATATACTAGTTTTGGCTTAAGGGAGGACAAAGTTTATCTTAAAAACTTCTTAAATTACGAACTCTTAAAATTTATAACTTGAATATAACTATATTTCCTTTATTTTTATTATTTTTTCAAAAAGGTAAAGTTATCAACTTTTTTATGCTATATGGAATCTAACAACAACAATAACAACAATAACAACAATTAGTAAAAATTTCACACCGGTGCAGAGTCTGTGAAAGTATATTAGTACGCAATCTTACCCTTCACTAGTAAAGAGATTATTTTCAAGTTATATGGAATCTAAATCGAATGACTTTATGATTGAAGTCGATAGATATCTATATTTATATTCTTAATATCGTATATTCTTTACATATTTGGGTTAGTCATTTACTATTTTATTGGAATTTTTGCGGATTTTTTATAAAATAATGTTGGAAATTATTTTGACATTAGTACTTTGTTACTAAAATCTTTAACTAAAAAAATTGAGTAAAAAATAAAAGAGAATATATGTATACAATTAGAATTTAAGTCTCTTTTTGTTT
>JANPWT010000245.1:33541722-33551890 GCA_024678245.1 Erythroxylum densum | reverse complement strand
ATTCCCTTTCCAAAACAATTAATTTCTAGTCCAATTTCTCTCCCAATTCCAATGACTCAAAGTAATAATTTCCAAAATCATGTATCTAATTTTTCAGTGCCACTGGACAGTCATTTTCGGTACTAGAAACCAAATCGGTCTATCATTTATCAATTTTTCGGTCCGAAAATTTTCTCCGAAAAATTCCAGAAAAATTTCTAAAAGTCCACAAAAATGGAAAATGCACAAAAATCCACTCCAATTTATTTTTCAAACACAAATAACACATTTTTCACAATAAACACATATGCCAGGAAATGTCATGAATGCATGTACAAGCATATGCATTTACAAAATTTACAATTTATGCATATATGGAGGCCATACTAGGCATGATCACGCCGAGATACGTTTACACATTCATAACCCAATCCAATTTACCATTTTGCCCTTCCCATCGGTGATGAGATGTTACAGCAAGACTTGTAGCTAAGGGGTATAGGCAGAAAGAATGAGTTGACTACAAAAAAATATTCTCACCAATAGTCAAATTTAAGACAATCAGATTCATCCTAGTGTTAGCTACTATCTATGATTGGGAGATCCAACAAATAGAAGTCAAGACAACCTTCCTATATGGAAAGCTAGAGGAGACTATCTATATGAAATAACCAGTTGGTTTTGTAGATAAAGAAAAGTCTGACTATGTCTGCCTGCTTCAAAAGTCCCTATATGGGTTGAAGCAAGCACCCAGACAGTGGAACAAGAAGTTCCATGAGATAGCTAGTGAGATGAACTTTGTAACAAGTGCCTATGACTACTGCTTATACTACAAGAACTTAGGAGGGATAGAAACTATCTTCATGCTAGTCTATGTAGATGAATTAATTATTGCTGGAAAAGAGCTAGGCAAAATAATCGAAGTAAAGAATACTCTGAGCAAACACTTTGAAATGAAAGAATTAGGAGAAGCTCAGAAGTTACTAGGGATGCAAATTGTAAGGAATAGGAGGGAAGGAAACTATAGTTGACTCACCAAAGCTACATCCAAAAGGTACTAACTCAATTCAACATGGAATTGGAAAAACCTACCTCTATTCCTATAAGTTCACATCTTCAGATTGTTGCTGATAAGAGCCCCCAAACTGAAGAAGAAAAGAAGGCTATGTTAAAATACCCATATGATGTTGGAGTTGGTAGCATCATGTATATGTTGCTCTATACCAGACCTGATCTTGCCCATGTTATTAGCATTCTAAGCAAGTTCATGTCTAATGTTGGCTTTGAGCACTGGTGAGGACTGAAGAATGTCTTCAGATTCCTTGCTAGAACCTTAAGCTATGGATTGTGTTTCACTAAAGCTAAGCTAGTTAAAATCAACAGTCTAAGCCTACATGGATACGTAGATGCAAACTACACAGTAGATAAAGACACAAGAAAATCAATTTTTGCATACTACTTTACACTAGCGGGAAACACAATCAGTTGGAAGGTACAACAACAGTCAATTGTATTACTCTCAACTACAGAGGTAGAGTTTTATGCAATTACAGAAGGGGTAAAAGAATTAACATGGTTATCAGGCATCCTAAGAGAAATCCGAGCTAACCTAGCTACAGCAATAATCTTCACCGTCAGTCAAAGTGCATTGTACCTGAGTAAAGATCCGGTCTTGCATAAAAGGTCCAAGCATGTTGATGTTCAACTCCACTTTGTGAGAGATAAATAGCGCAAGGCTTCTTCAACTTGGAGAAAATCAAAAGTAAGCAAAACCCTTCGGACTTCCGGGACAAAAATATTAACTCAAAAGAAATTATTTTTTGCAGAGACTACTTACAGATTACAGAAGCCCCTTGATTTCGAAGGTAGATCCATCTGATTTCATTGGTGGGGCAAAAACTAGGATTTTCATATTCTAAATCACTCACAGATCGATGCTCTGAGTATAGATAAACAGAGAAGGAGGGAAAAATGTGATGATAATCACCTAATTCTCCATTAATCTATACACAGAACCAATAAAAGCAGAAGAGATATGAAGAATTGAAGGTGAGGAGAAGAAAGTGCCTGAAGCAGAAAAGAGGGAAAGAGAGAGAAGCTCACGAAAGTTTATTCAGATAGGGAAAAAATGAATTGGCTTAAGAGACATCCACGTGACACATACCACACTGTCATATTATATACAAGTCAAAAGCAAAACGCAATAATGATAATGTAAAACGCACAAAGCAGCGTTAACATCTGAAGCAAATTAAAGAAGCAGCTACATACACAAAATGCACAGCTTCAGCATCATGTTTAATTAGGTCATATGAAGATCTCCTCTAAAGACTCTGACTCAGTCAAAACACATCTGAAAGCCAAGCATTCAACTCCTATTAAAAGAGCACAGTTCAAGCATCAGATGACTTCATGCATTTTTTACATTACATTGTAAGCAAAATCAATGAATGTGAGAATCAGAGTGAAAATTTATCAAAGAGTGCTAGAGTACTAACCTGTGGGTACTGGGGAGTTTTTAGACTCTTTTACAAGTGTTTACATAAACACTCTATCTCTGTACAGTTTTTCTCTTCTTCTTGACATAGTGGAACCACTATAAGTGAGATCCTTGGATGTAGATAGTTTTAAACTATCGAACCGTGTAATTCTGGTCTTCTTTTACTTTCTGCATTTTATACCATCTGCAAATAACAAATCTTTATCAGTCTTTTAAGGTTTAAAAGTAACAGTACAACACAACTATCCCAACACCTACTTTTCACTCTTGAATTTATTACTACTTTAATTGCCTTGCTTAAAATTTTTGTCATTTGGATCTTTTTCTATGTTCATATTTAAAATGTGATCCTTACACTCAACACCCTTAAGTTTTTGTCAAATATAAGTACTATCAAATGTAAAATTTATACTTAACATTTCATATATATGTATATATAAGCTCCCTACGAATTACCATATTGGTCTTAATAAAAAATTCAATCGCTTCGGCTGGTTTAACCGTAAAAATGGCCAAATAAATGATCTAGGTTAATGGATCGAAATTTAGGAGAAAAGTAAACCCAGATCAATGTGGACTAAACCCATATCGGGCTTGTGATAAGGAAGGCCAATGTAGAAGCTATATATAGAAGTTAAAGTCTCATATAGTTACTTAAGTAATTCGTGAACGTAAAGTTACTCTGACTCATTTAGAGGTTCACATTTTAAGAAAACTATATAAAGACGTTGATTATGCCTCGGTGAGTAGATCCATGAAGGTGTCGAAGGATTCGCACTCATTTCAGCCTCAGAAAGCTCCTCCAAACCTTATAGAACCGAAATTAGGTATTTTCACATTTCTTTGTTATTTTCCTTTCACGTTCAATCCGAGTTATGTAACAAAGGCTCATGTTATGTGTTATACGTGGTATCAGAGCGGTTATGTGATTGGGTGGTTAAAAATGAAGCTTTTTCAATTTTCCTCTATAAGGGTTTTGGAAAATAACAATTTGTTTTCAATTTTTTCTTGCATATAAATGCTTGAAAGTGTGCTAGATGTGATTAGCCTTGAAAAAGGGTTGAAAACTAACTTCAGATATTAGAAAAATTGGCCTAAAACTAGCCAAAATTTGCCTGGATCGTTACCCTCAACGAATACCTTTAGTTGAATGCGCTACAAGCGTCCGACATGTGCACAGTGCACACGGGAGGGCGTTCAGTCTGACACGTGAATGACACACTCTAGAGGGATGGACAACAAGTGACGTGGTGGATGAAGGACGCTTAAGGCGCATCGGGCACAATAACAAAAAGGCGACAACAGGACAGGCGCGTGCATCACATGCACTAGTCACTTATCCCGATGAGTGGCGCATGCGGGTGAGGACACATGTCAAGCGCTTGTGATACACGCTCCAGACGAGTCAGGTGAGTGTACACGTCTGTGCTTGTGGAACGAATGTAGCGCAAGCGCCTCACGCATTCGAAGCTATGTCAGGGTTGGTGTGTACACTACATGGGTCATCCAAGTCACACGCATCCATGACGTCATACTGATGCCAGTACTATAGTGAATGCTGACGTTGACACGAAAAAGACTCAAAATTTTCAGAATTCTTGTAAAGATACACCATGTTATTTTTGGTCAATTTTCGAGTCCAAATAATTAATAAAGTGAATTTTTAATATTTCTAGATTTATTACATTGGTAATTTAACTCTAGAAAAAGGAAATAGGGCATTCTAAAGCCTTTTTTGAGTTTCATGCTTCAAATTTAATATGAGGGAGATAATTTAAGTTTTTGTGTCCCGTGTGGTAGATTTAGAGTTTGGTAACACACATAGTCACTCTGATTGAGATTTTTTAGTCTCAATTAAAGTTTATTAATAATGTTTTCAACACTAGTATGTGATAATGGGATTATGCATCTGGATTTTGCATTTATTAATGGTACATTGTCACATACCGTATGCCTATAAAGAATGTGAGGATAACATACAGGTGCATCCCTTGTATTTGTGGACCTTTTAAATATTGATGAGAGTGTAGTCAGCACAGTTACCTTTTGAGTCAGTATTTTGAATTATTTTGCTTGCATGTTGCATGTTGCGGATGTATCTGGTCTTATGTTTGGTTATTCTATCCATAGGTGTTAGCCTTACATAGGATTTTGAGATGCACCTAAAAGCATTATATGGAGGAAGTTTTTGGTTGAAGGATCTATTCACCCATAGGTGGTAGTGTCATAAGAGTTGATGGTGTGTACTTTAATCACTTTTATGTGGAGATCTGATTTGCATGTATTATGTATTCAGCCCATATGTATTTCATAATATGTGTGATCGGATTCTCAGTACATATACTATTTTATGGCTTTTGAGTATCATTGTTATCCTACATTTGTGCTATTTTTTCATTGTTATTTTGTAGTCATCTTTTCTGTTAATGAAACTAGTGTCACCATTGAAATCCTTATTAGTTTCAATTTAAAGAAGTAGATAGAGGATGTATTGACTGCAATTGAGATAGCAGATATTAACATGGCCGTACGTACAGATAGGTCATCTCCACCTAAATCCAGCAGCTCGGAGGCTGAGAAAACAACCTATGTAGCTTGGAATCGGTTGAGCAATATGTGTTATATGACCATTAATAGTTCTACACTTGACCATCTACTTAGTGGACTTTCGAAGACAACTATAGCGCGGGAGTTTCTTGATAATGATTCCCAAAAGTATAAGGTCTCATCTAATATAGAGATAAGTGTCTTACTGAAAGAATTATTCTCCATGACGTACACTGGAGAAGGAGAAGTGCGGGAGTACATAGCAAGAATGGTCTATCTTTATAGTAAATTGAAGGCACTGAATCTTCTAATTCCTGACGTCTATATAGTTCACCAGGCTCTGAACACACTCCCTCTAGAGTTTAGTATTATGGTGACGACATATCATTCTCAAGATGAGACTTGGGATATCAATACCTTGATTGACTGTTGTGCTGCAGAGGATGAAAAGTTGAAGAACACTCCTCATACAGTATTGGTTGCAGTAACTAAAGGAAAGGTTAAGGTCAAGGCCCAAAGGTTCAAAGGAAAGAAATCTAAATCCTTTCTGAAGATGCGTATTAGTCAGTCTAGTGTTGCTAAGGGTTCAGATCTAGGAGAAACTGATGGTTGGCAACAATGAAGAAGTTGATGTACAATTTGTAGGGGATGTATGTTTAAACCTTGATACGAGGTTTGCAATTGTATACAGGACATATTTTATATATTGTCTTTTCAACAGAATTTGATATTTGTATTAGTGTTAGAAAAAGAGAGTTATCGTTTTGTCATTGATACTTTGGTTGTATAGTTATTTTTCAACGTAAACCCCTCATGAGTTACGTGCTTCTTCATATATTGTTAAACCTGTTATTAGAAAGAGACCTCTGATTAAGGAAAAGTCATACATGTTGTGGCATAAAGGAAAACATTCTCCCAACTTTAGATTTTGATGCTCTGGAAACATATGTTGACTGTTGCAGAGGAAGTTGATCAAAATAAAGAAAAAAGGGTCAACTTGAGCATCTAGCTTGTTAGACCTCATACATACGGATATCAGCGGACCCTTTATAGCTATGTTGTACAATGATAGATATTTTTTGACATTTATTGATGATTATTCCCATTACAATTATGCGTTCTTACTTAAGGAAAAGTCTGAAATTCTAGATAAATTCAAGATCTTCAAGGCTGAAGTGGAGAACCAACTAGGAAAATCTATTAAGATTGTTAGATCTGACTATGGAGGAGAGTATTATGACAAACAAGGTGTTTTAGGACAAGAAAACGTCTGTTTGTTAGGTAAGTGGAATCTTGTGGAATAGTGACTCAGTTTGGTATGCTAAGTAGTCCTAAGTAAAATGGTGTAGCCGATAGGCATAATCTCACCCTAAAGGACATGATGAGGTCAATGCAGAGCATGACTAACCTACCTTATTATCTTTAGCATGAAACCATCAAGACAACATTATATATACTGAATAAAGTCTCAAGTAAGTCAGTGTCAAAGACGTCTTTTGAGATCTGGAAACGGTGGAAGCCTAGCTTTTCACATGTTCGTGTATGGGGTTGCCTAGTTGAGATATGCTTGTATAATCCTTATGAAAGCAAATTGCATGCTCGCTATACTCATTGCTACTTAGTTGGATATCCAACCACTCTAAAGGCTACAGATTTTACTATAGAGAAGGTAGGTTAGAATAGTTGAATCACAAATAACTAAGTTTCTGGAAGACGATGTCTATGATAAGGGTAGGCTCTCTCACCCTTCAGATGATAGTAGGAAAGATACTACAATTATTTTGTATCCATCACTCATACAGTTAATCCAGTGGATCAAGGTTTTAGTACTGTACCTGTACAAGAACAGGAACTCATATCTGTACAAATAGAGGTTCTTGGGAGTACAAAACCCAATACAGTTGCGAAGATTCACTAAAGTGAGACGACTTGCTATCCCATCTGATTACATAATCTATTTAGGTGAACAAGACTATGATATTGGACATTTTATAGTTCCAGTTACTTTTACAAAAGTTATTTCTGAACCCTATGTAGATTTGTAATGGGATGCAATGAAGGATAAGATGCAATCCATGAAGCATAACAAGGTATGAGAGATAGTTGATTGGCCTCAACATTGCAAACCCGTCAGTGGTAAATGGTTATTTAAGACCAAAAAGAAAACTCAGGGTAAAGTTGAGCAGTTTAAGGCTCAATTGGTTGCCAGAGGGTTCACTTAACGAGAAGGGGTTGACTTTAATGTTACCTTCTCTCTCATATCATCTAAGGATGCATTTAAGGTGATTATAGCAATAGTAACTCATTATGATATGAATCCATATCAAATGGATGTTAAAACTGCTTTCCTGAATGTGACCTTTGTGAAGAGGCCTACATGGATCAACCTGAAGGATTTCAGGATCAAGAAGGGACTGACAAGGTTTGCAAAATTGAGAAAATCGATATACAGTTTAAAACAGGCTTCCAAACAGTGGTACCTAAAGTTTGATGAGGTTTTAACCTCTTTCGTCTTCGTGGATAATAAAGTTAAAAGATGTTTATATTATAAGATTAGGGGGGCAAAGTTATCTTCCTATTATTGTATGTGGATAATAAATTGGTCGAATCAGATGACTTAACCATATTGTATAAGGTTAAGCAACTTTTAGCCAAGCATTTTGACATGAAGGATCTTAGTAAAGCATATTTTGTCATAGGTATTTAGAGTCACCAGGACAGATCTTGACACTCATTAGGCCTCTCATAGAGTGCATACATTGAGCATGTGTTACAAAGGTTTAATATGGATGACTGTAAACCTATTGTAGCACTAATCTCTCATGGTCAGAGATTATCTTTGGCATAGTGTCCGAAGAATGAAGTAAAGAGAGAGGCTATGAAGAATGTTTCTTATTCTAGTGCAATTGGTAGCCTAATGTATATCCAGGTGTTCAGTAGGTCAGACATTGTATTTATTGTTGGATTGTTGGGTAGATATCTGGCTAACCCAAGGATAGACCACTGAAATGCAGTTAAACGAGTGTTAAGATACTTAAAGCGACTAAGGATTTTATGTTGAAATATAAAATGGTCAACAATCTAGACCTTGTCAGGTATATAAATTCCAATTTTGCTATGTGTCTAGATAATAGATATTCCAATTTAGGTTACATTTTCTTGTTAGTAGCCGTTGCAGTATCATGGAAGAGTGTTAATAAGACACTAGTGACTTCTTCAACAATGCATACAGAGTTTGTAGCATGTTATGGGGCTACTTCACAGGTGATTTGGCTCAGAAACTTGATTATGAGTTATATGTGGTTGATTCAATAGCTAGACCCATTTGGTTTTATTGTGATAATCCTATGTTTGTATTGTCTAATAACAATAATAAGAACATCACATGATCTAAGCATTTTGAGGTCAAATATTTGATAATAAAAGAGTTGATACAGAAAGGTGACATTGAGCTAGAGCATTTGAGGACTGAGGATATGTTAGTTGATCCCTTAACTAAAGAACTTTGCCCACTTGCATTTGAAAGACATGTATACAGTATGAGTGTATTGAAATCCGTAGACACTATTAGTTAGAGATCATTGTGCTCCTTGTATGTTTATACATTTTGATGTATTATAATATATAGTATGTTATTATTAATAAAGATGATCATCTTTTTATCCTCAGTAATACTTGTTATTATACATTGTCATAATACATGTGAAAGTCTTAAGGTCCATGTCGATCTTAAGCATTTTAAAGGTCATTGGGCATATGTACAAATTGACCTTGAGCCTATATCATTAGAACATATATAGTTTAATAAGTATATCCATGGATTTTAACATGATATAGGAGGATATAAGTGTTTAATCCTATAAAGGTATTCTCTAATGCAATTTAGCATTTAGTGAGAGAACATAAAAGTTTTCTCTAATGCAATTTAGCATTCGGTAAGAGAAAATAAGATTTCTCTAGTGTAGTTTCACATATGCAGTTTAGCATAATGTTTAAAAAAATTGAGACCTACAAACAGAAAGATGATATATATCATATTATACAGGTATCATCCAAATTTGTCACACTCCATTTTCTCATTGATGTTAGTGAGGTATTAGATATGCACGATTATATTAGATCTGTGTCACACATCACATATGTATTTGATATTTTTCGGTATCAAAAGCTTTACGGTACAAAATGATGGATTTTCATTATCTTTTGATCAATTGATTTTTAAACATGGTCAATCAATACAATAACGTGGCTTAACCATATTTTTGAACTGGTTTTTTAACTTGAGTCAATACCGTAATTGATTATTGTCCAAGGGGGAGAACGTTAGATATTTTCCTACAAAGATGAATAACAATTAACTGCATTTTATTGGTTTTTCAATAACTTAATAGTTAATTTACATAATTTGATATGGGTAAAGATAATAACGTGACCCAATAAATGATATAAGTTAATAGGTCAAAGTTTAGGAGGAAAATAAACCTTGATTAATATAAAACGGACCTATATCGGGCCTATGATGAGAAGCCCGATATGAAAGTTATATAGAAAGGTTAAGGTCTCTTTTAGTTGCTTAAGTAATTCGTGAATTTAAAATTACTCTGACTCATTCAGAGGTTCAAATTTTAAAAAAACTACTCAAAGAAATTGACCACATCTTACTAAGTAGATCCTTTGAAGGTGATGGAGGATTCGTGCTCATTTCAACCTCGGAATGCTCCTCCGAGCGTTATGGAACCAAAATCAGGTTTTTTCTCATTTTTTCATTATTTTCCTTTCATGTTTGATCTGGAATATGTAACTAAGACTCTTATTACGTGTTACATTAATAAATATTGTTGTTAAAAACAATTAATTTATTAATTAATCAGTCAAATTTTGAAATTTTATAATTTATTATAAACTAAAATCAATTGATTTTAAACATGGTCGGCCAATACAATATTGTGGCTTAACCATATTTTTGAACTAGTTTTTTAACTTGAGTCAATACCTTAATTGATTATTGTCCAATGGGAGAATGTTAGATATTTTCCTATAACAATGAATAGCAATTAATTGCATTTTATTGGTTTTCAATAACTTAACGGTTGAGTTACATAATTTGATCTAGATAAAGATGATAAAACGACTCAATAAATG
>JANPWT010000245.1:33518707-33529193 GCA_024678245.1 Erythroxylum densum | reverse complement strand
ACGTTTTGATTACGAATGACTTGGCAGTCTATTCAAAACATCATCTTTATGACTGTGATTATTTCCTATTATATTCTGTTTTCTTGGTCTATTCAAAGCATCTTTAATTGTGAGGGCAAGCCCAAGTTCAAAATTAACAAATATTCTGTTAGGAGTAGTCAATTCTTACTCTGTGTTAAATTGACGTAAATGTCATGTATCAACAAAATTAAATGGCACAAGGATAAAATACTCTTAACAAAAATAGAGGATTTCATTTCAGCTCACAATTGATAAAAATAATCTGATCTAATTTGATTTGACTTTATCTCGATATAGTTATACTCTAAAAATATTCTTATTATTTTGAAGTCTTTTTTTTGTCGGCATCAAATCTCAAGATTTGCTAGTTTTTTTTATTATTGTAAGATATTTTAAATATATTTTAACAAAAAATAAAGACAATTAATCTCGATACTTGATCCGGTGCATGCTTGGTTAATTGATATGAGAAGAAAAAAATTAGTAAAAAATGAAAAAGAAATAGTTGGTAAATATATTATAACTAGATGAACAACATTTTATATCTCTTTTTAGTACAACACTCCGTATCTTTTAATAAAATGCGGAATGGTGTACTTGGTTCATTTAGAGGGATCATCATCATCATCATCATCATCATCATACTCCAAAATTCTACAGTGCAGTAGAGTCTGGAAAGATCTGATAATACGCAATCTTATCTTTATATAATAGAGAGACTGTTTTCGATAAACTCATATGTAGATGTGACGGGATAATAATCAATAAAAAAAATTCAATTCTTACACCCCTATAAAGACTTATTTTCTCGTTGCTAGTTTTGCTAGGAATCTACATTGAGTGATCATGAGGATATGACAATCCTGCGATTTGATACATCAATCGCGGTAATCTTCCCTCCTACACTTGAAAAAAAAAGACTTCCTATGCAGTAAGGGTGAGATGCGAGGACTCTAAATTATATCGTTTACCTTTATTCTATTTTGCCATACTTTTTTAATTCTAGGGTTTCTAGCTACTGCCTCAACTTTTAAGGCATTTTATTTTTAAAAATATTAATCTTATTGCTACCAGGCCCGATCTTTCCGAAGTTGGGCCAAAATCGTTTAAGGAAAAGAGAATATGATGGGCTGTTGGTTTAAGAGTTGGGAAGCAGCCCATGAGGTCCTAGCCCGGGGCAGGGACGACCACGATGTGCTTCGTATAAATATTCTAGTGAGCGAGCATTTTACTTTCCTTCCTTCCTTCCTTCTCACTTTATTCAGTTCGGTTCAAAACTCAAAGAAGTCCTTATTTGAAGTGCAATTAGTCCTTACTTCAGTTTGTTACTGTATTGTGGTTAAGAAGGAATGGGAAGTACATCCAAGGAAGATTCTGGAAGCGATGCAGAAACTTCCAGCGGCGACATCCATATCGATCACCCGATCTTCTCTGAGGAAGAGCGCGTCCTCGCTTATCACGGTTCCCGCATCTACCAGGCCAAGGCATGTGTATACTGTAGACTGAGTTTAATTTTGAGCGTAGGTTTGAAATTGTGATTTTCAGTCTCTGCTATACAACTTTTGGCGGTTATTGAGTGCATGTGCTTTTGCTGCTTCAATTTCCAATCTATTGTATGTTTTATTCTCTTTGTTGTGCTTGTGCTTTTCAGGTTCTAAAAATTGAATACCGGAAGAAGGCATGGAGATACTTGGTTCACTATCTTGTGAGCCTTCTTTACTGATCTTGCCAAGCTTTGAAAGATTTTTTATTAAGTTTCTCTTCATAGGAGCTTCGGTTTTAGTGATGATTTATCGTTCTATCAATTGGAGTATGACCTTATGTGTTGTTTTCCTGTTTTGCAGGGTTGGAGTAAGAAGTAAGTTTGCTGTATATTCTGTGGACTTTCGTTTTTTTCAGATGAATGTATTTTGATGTATGAATTTGGGATGCGATATTATCTGTTGCATCAAGTTATTATAAGCTTAAATGTCAGTGATCTTCAATGTGACTTACACTTTCCAAAGTTAGACATTTCTTGTTCAAATGCTTTAACTCAAATCACTGCAAGATTTCTCTTGCTTCTATCTTGGAAGTTAACAAAAGTGTTAAACGTTTTGAGTAGTCAACCAGTACAGTGTCCAACTTGCCAAGAATGCCGCCTAAGGAAGAACTATTAACAGCTTTGAAAAGAATCCAGCCTTTAATGTGTCTGGAACCTAATAGTTTTGTGCGTTTCAAAATTTCCAAACATTCAGCAAAAATTGAAGCTCTCCTTCTGGTTGCCTTTAGGAATTAACTATCAAATAAAAGTCTGAAAGGTTTCTTAAAAGGTTTCTGTTTTTGTACTGGGAACATTCTTTCATTGATAAGTATGTCCTTGTTTAAAAAGGAATACAGAAATCATTACTATGGCTTGGACATATTGCCAACAGTTGGGACGAATGGGTAGGCAAAGACAGATTATTGAAAGATAATGAAGAGAACATCAGGTTACAGCAGGATCTTGTGAATAGTACAGGTGCAGACAAGACATCAAAGTTCAGACATGCTGCACATACTAAGCCAAAAAGTTCTACTGGTTAGTTTAGTTCATGCTTGTTTATGTATGATTAGTTCACTCAACATTATGCCTAACTAAGTCCTATATGTCTCAAGTATATCATTTCTTTTTGTTACTTTAATATGGCTGTCCCTGTGTAAATTGTTAATCTGATAGTTTGTTTCCTTTTGCTATTTACTAGATTGTAAATAGATGTTTGATTTCCTGATGAGGGCCAGTGTACAATATATGTTTTATTTTTTGCTACTTTTGTCCATCTGGTATGACTGTCCTTGTGTAAATTATGAATACGATATTTTTTTTTCCCTTTTGCTTTTACTAGATTGGAAATAGATGTCTGATTCCCTTATTAGGAGCAGTTTGCAGTGGAAAAGCCTTGATCTCACACCTTGCTCCCTAGGGTTGTTTCTTATGATAAAGTAAATGAGATAATAAAATGTAACTTTTTGGAAGTTTTACAAGTTATTGCCCATCATTTAAAATTTTTAATTTAGTAACTAACCTTCAGTATTTTGATTTAACTCATAGAAGACACGTCACATCAGTCAAAAATTAGCTAGGACAATATTTTGACTTAAGTTGTATGAGTTTTGATAGGTTAGTAACTAGATTAAAAATTTTAAAAGATTTAAGTACTAAATTGAAAAATATTCAAAAGATTTGGCATTTTTGAAATTGTTATTCTTAAAGTAAATAGATAGTATGAAGAGACTTTACAAGTTGCTATGCTGGGCAGATCTATGTAGTCAAATTACTCTTTGAGACGTTTGATCATGATCATAACTCCTCTTCTTGGAAGATAGCAATTATATGAAAAGTGGGCAGTGCCTTTTACATAAGTTGGACATAATGTATATGTAAATCTATCTATTTGGACTCTATGTTTCAAATTTATTTTGAATGTCTGCTTCAAATCAACCATGACATTGTGGAGATATTCCATCAAGAAATCAGTGTAGGGAGTGAAATAGGAATGCTCAAAGCATCTTTTCATTGTTTAGCTTGACAACTTTTCACTATTCTGAAGACACATGGATATAAGCCAGATCTGAAGTAGCAATTGTGGTGAAGGTACTTTTTGCTGCCTGAAAAGTAGTTGCCGTGGCCTTTTTCTTTGGCTGGTTGTTTTGGACAGTTTTAGTGACCCAAAGTGATGCTAATTATGTTTGAAGTACAATTAAGGCGAATATAAATACCATGTTGATTAATGTGGCTGCTAAAATAATTTGGGTCAGCTTTGATGCTTTTCATTTTGCTTTTTTAGTATAACAATTATTTTATTAGTTGTAACCATGCCAGTCTGGGAGTCCATGTGACATCTGGAAAGTACCATAATCTTTTTAGCTTGTAATTGGCAATTTCACGTTGCTTATTTTTTTCATTTCCCATGTAGGAAATGCATAACTATAAATAAATTCTTCAATTGGAATGATTGTTATTAAATCATGCTGAAAAATAACTCTCTTAATAGAAGGATTTAGTCTTCAACACTGTGCAAGCTAGTAGTTCTTGCCATTTTGTGATATTGCTGCTTGTTTTGTTCATCTAGACATTAAGATGGAGAAGGAAGATTCAAGAACCATTGGCCTGCTATCTTTACAAATCTTTTCCTCCCTTAACTGTTGTCTGTTTTCGTTTTGTTTTGTTACTTTAGACAATACTTGTGCTTTGTTAATGTTTTTTTTTTGAAAACTGTTTATGCTTTGTTAAACTGCCTATTCACATTATTATTCTCGCTAGATTACTGTACTTCTTATCATTATTGTGTGGACACGGATTCTGTTGAAAATGCATTGGAATCAGTTCATCCCCATGAACAAATACTTTACTTTTGTTGTTTTCTTTTCAAAATAAATGAAAGTTGTTCAGCTAGATTACATTTTTTCAATACCACAATTCTCTGATTGAGCTTTAGTGGCTTCAACTTGTGATCTTTAATAGTCTCTTACGTCGAATATCTCACCATATTATGTCATATTTGTCTAAATTCCTTTGCTAACATAAGAGAATTTGTTTTCTTTAGTCGTCATAAGGAAAAGTGATCCTAGTTTTTGAAGAGTGGACCGCAGTCATGGCTGATTTTTTACTTTTCTATGTGAAACAGTAACTTGGTTCTCTTAAAAGCCTCTAATGTTTTTGTTTTTTTCCTGGTGATTTATCTCCATCTGTCTCTTCAATAATAACCTGGTGCAGATAAATGGAATAGATCTGACGGTATACCAATTTCTCTTTGCAGTGGCAAAGGGGAAGAAGGGCAGGGATGACTCAAGCATTGAGGTCCAACACGTGATTTACATGATGCTTTAACATGCTAGTTTTCAGCTATAAAGTATTTATTGAATGCAAGGGTGTCACTTGTGCACAACATATTTTCATTTATTTAGAATTTTTGTCTTGTGGTACATCTGATGTCTTTATTACATACAAAAATTATATTCAGAAGCATTGCAGATGTTATAGGCCATATGTCTACATTCTTTTAAATGGTCGTCTTGAATCTTCTTCAACATTTAAGATTTTATTCTTAAGCTTTGGTATAAAATTGTTAGAAAGATTTGCCCAGCGAAAAGTGTATCAAGGTGCAAATTCCATCAAATTTAAAGAAGCAACTTGCTGATGATTGGGAGTTTGTCAACCAGCAGCAAAAAGTAAGCAAACAGAATGCACTCGAGATCTTTTACTATTTTCTTGTCTCATTCGAATCACTTTGTTCAGTCAAATTTAATTAGTTATGTTATATGATGAAGAAGCCATAAATGTTGGATTTTTCACATATCATACTGCAATCTAGTGTGCTGCTTTAGCTCCCATGATTCCTAATGCTGCCATGATAATGGGTACATTATCTTTCTTTTTTCAAGAATTTGATTAATTCTGCTTTCACAAAAGTTGGATATAAGTTAGGCATGTTCATTGCCTCATATCAATAGCTTCCTGATGTGTTGAAAACATTTATATTAGTGCAGCTCGTAAAACTTCCACGATCGCCTAATGTGGATGATATTCTGACAAAGTACTCAGAATATAAGTCAAAGAAGGATGGCATGTAAGTTTTAGCTGCACTTCATGTTCATATTGGATTACAATTGTGGAAACATTCTGTTCCAGTGCCTCTTATAATGAGAAATCTTTATACCGAAGATATTTTTATGTATTGTTTCCATGGTCGATTAGAGTTATAGAGTTATTTCAGAATGCAAACTCATGCCAAATTTGATGCCAGAATGTAAAGCTTTAGAAAGCTCAAAGCTGGCACTAATTTAAGATAAACATTATGAAGGTTAGAAAGTCAGTTACCAAACATGCCTATGAAGAGCATTTATGTGCCAGAAATGCAATTGTTCTGCAACTTGATGTGAATGACACAAAGACAGGGACTGCAATCCTTTAATTCTTATCCTACAGCAGATGAAGGTTTTTGATGGTTGGTTTCTGCTGACAGTAGGTTGATGGATAATATTTTGTTTGTTACAGGGTGACTGATTCTCTTGGAGAGTTTCTGAAAGGGATACGATGTTACTTTGACAAAGCACTACCAGCTATGCTCCTATACACCGAAGAGCGCCAACAGTTTCATGATTCTGTTGAAAATGATGTATCTCCTTCAACCGTATATGGTGCTGAACATTTACTTCGTCTATTCGGTATGTTTATAACCACATGTTTTGCCTATTTTTTCCTTTATAGGAGAATCTAGTTCAACGCTGTGTTATGTATATAAATCATCAACGCATGCAGTTCTCTAGTGCTTCCTTGATATTTACTTGAGGTTCCTTGCAGTCAAATTACCTGAGCTATTGACACACGTGGGCATTGAAGAAGACACATTGACCTGCATGCAGCAGATGTTTCTCGAGTTTATCAAGTATTGGCTCAATCCATGCACATTCATTTGGCATTCTGTTTCGATTTAGATAAATCTGGGATTATGAATTCTTGTCCAAAGTGTAAGCAGGTCAAATTCATCACCACCTATCCTTGTCTCCTTAGTGATTTGGTCCTTTCAATGCAAAGGATGCGGTCACTGTACTCATAATTGTTTTCTTCTCTGTCTCTTGGTAATGATTTCACCAGTTGAGTGAATTTCAATGTTCCATGTTCCATGGCTAACTAATTTATTTCAAAAGCATATCATTTATCAGTTTTTTTATTTTTCACTACACCTTAAAGCAGAACTTTTTTGCAGTTGAAAAGAGGCTGTTGTGGTTAAATGCAACCGTTATATGCATTAACATCTGTTGAATATTTTCATGATATTTGAGACAGGTCAATGTCGTGATCTCGCAGTCATATTCTCTGAAACATTGTTGCTAATGTTTTAACCGAGCAGAAAGCAATCTGATTGTGTCCATGCATTAAAGGGTGGTCGTATCTAAAGTTGCCTTGGGATAATATAACATGGTTTTCTATCCTAATTCAGAGTCGAACATGTCATTCCTTTCCAGCATTCTCATAAGTCCCTATGATTTTGTATTTGCACTGCACCTTGTGCTAAGAGAACATTGTTTACGTCGACTTGCAGATTTCTGCATAAGAATCAAAGCGGTTTCTTTCTTTCTGCGTATGATGGGCCTAAAATTCCTGAAGATAAAGGCAAAGGCAAAGATGAATAAGCAGCTCCATGAATACCCAACCATACTCTTATCAGGTGGCTAGGATTTTCGCAGAATTTGTGTTGCACCATTAGTGCTCTTTCATACTTTCAAGGAGAGAAGCACGTGCTGGAATTTGTATAGCATTTGCTTTGTTCGATCTCAAAGCTAACGATCAACCGTAGCATCAATTCCCAGACCCCTCTACTTCTAACGTCAGATAATCGGATGAGATGTGCTTTAGTCTCAAGGACAAAAGTAAAAGTTTTGTGGCCAATTGTTGGTGGTGTTAATGTTTAGTCTTACCATAAATAATAAAAAATTAATATCTAATGTAGTTGGTCGCTAACCACCACCAAAAATTTGATCATATGGTTAGGTCCTACTCAATTGGCAATTCATGAAGTTGCAATATGTATCTAGATTAGTTGTACTGCTGTCCTTTCCAGTCCAGAGTGCGCTGCATTACAGAGTGAATAATCGGTGATGACATAATGTGGAGTAACAGTTAAAGATCGTTGAGTCCATATACTCGGTGCACATTCTTATTGATTGGAATACATTTTGAGTACGCACATCCAACATATTCATTATTTCCAGTCAACCAGTTTAACTGATTTGGTTGAGCATGTAAAGAGTAGTGGGACTATAAATGATGGTTCTTACATAACAATATGTATAATGTTGGTCAACGTAAACATGGCAGAATAGTCATTCAAGGTTACTGCCAGCTACATCTAGTACAAACCTGTACTTCACGTCATTCTTCTCCATTCTTTCAAATGCCTTGTTAACAAAGTCCAGTTTGACTACCTCTATCATCACTTTCAAACCCTTCTCTGCCCATAAATCCAATATTTCCTGCGTCTCTTTGATGCTCCCAACAAAGCTCCCAGTTATTGTCTTCTTCCCTGAAAGCATCATAATCAAACATTAGGCAAAGGGAAGTGTGGTGGAAACCTGTTTAGGACATAGTTGCAGACCTGTAATTATTTGACTTGCATTGAACTGCAAGGGTTTAGGAGCCGCTCCAACTACGATAAGCTTCCCATCAACCTTTAGAAGTGAAAGGTAGGGTTCCAATGGATGCACAGCAGGAACCGTGTCGAGAATGTAGTCGAAACTGTTTGCAGCCTTCTTCATCTCTTGCACATTAGAGCTCACCAGGAAAGCATCTGCACCTAAATGCTCTAAGGCTTCCTCCCGTTTCTTGTCCGAAGAGCTTATGACAGTCACATCATGTCCCATTGCCTTGGCAATCAACACACCTAAGTGACCAACTCCGCCTAAACCTAGAATTCCTCCTTTGACATCTCTATTACACCCATTGAATTGTCTCAGCGGACTATAGGCTGTCACTCCACCACATAGTAGTGATGCTGCCTGCTCCGGTGCAAGCTTGTCAGGTATACGAACCACAAACCTATAGGCATTTAAATATAAGGAACTCTTCAGACTATCTCACAACTATTATCTGAAAGGACAAGAATAGTAAATGTACTCCAGCATATTGATTATGTTAATGGATTCTCATTGTTACCTCTGATCCACAACCATGGCAGTGGAGTAGCCCCCCTGAGTGGTTCTTCCATCTCTATCAGGGGCATTGTAAGTGAATATCCGCTTGTCACAGTATTGCTCCATGTTGGATTTGCAGGCCAAGCATTCCCCACAGGACCAAATTATGCATCCAACTCCAACTATATCTCCAATCTGGAATTTGCTAACTTCAGGGCCCAACTCTACCACTTCTCCCACCACTTCATGCCTGCAACGCAAACAAAACAAGAAATCCGAACTGTTGAAAACTCTGTTCAATCTACAACATGAAGGAGTTGCCAGAACCGCAAACCTGCAATACTAAAAGAAAAGTTAAGGTAATCCTACCCTGGAACTAAAGGATAGCTTGTGAGGCCAATCTCCCCCCTAATCTGATGAAGATCAGTGTGATCAACTCCACAATACAAAACCTTCAAAACAACATCTTGTGCACCCGTTTTCCTGTTCAAATGGACATAGAACAAAAACATTAGTGACATCCCATCCGAGAGAGTTCTGTGGTGAATGCTGGGAAGGTAGTGAAATAAACCTAAGAGTGAAAGAGTAAGGTGAAAGATATCCTGATGAATCTCTGGCAGCCCAACCAATCACCGTCCGTCCTTCCATTGTCTTTGATTCAGTTGACTATTTTTACGTTAAAATTTGTGGTAATGATAGATGTCTAAGCACAAGTGCACTGCTTCTTAAATTCTTAATAATATGAGCATAAACACCATTAGCAAGATGCAGCCTTCCACTTTCCTTTCTCCTTCTTTGGTCAATATTCAAAGAATAAGCAATATTTTATAAGTCTGATGCTGTTGGTGCATGGCATCTAACCAAAAGAGGAAAAAGAAAATTATGGTAGATTTGACTGTGGATATTATTGTTGAAGCATTGGAGTTGTTCTTCCTTAATAAAGATAATATTAATGCAGAAACTTCATTGGTTAGTTAGAGCGCAAAACTCCAAAGTTTATGACTTGGAAGGTTGTTTCTGGATACAGTGTTGTAACGTGAGACTATTTGATCTGCCATCGCTTACGTCATGGCTTACCGAGAAATGCATTTCTTATACCGTTTTCTATACTGTGCCAGCGTCATGGCTTCGCAAGAGATGCAGTCCTCAAACTGTTCTTTGATAGCTGATGGATCCCATATCCGGAACCCAACCTCTTACGAAAACCATCATAATTAACTTGAGTGTGCACGTCATGTAAAAGGGTTATTGCATTAAACCACAATAGCCATCAATTTTTTTTTCATTGGACTCTTAATAGACATCATAAACTCATCTTTATTCTCATAACATTCCAAAATTTTTACTTACAAATCGTTCCATGGTGTTCCACACAACATAGTCACCCTGCTAGAACTCACTTTTCGCTGCTTGCGGACCGAAATTGGAACACTTCAAATCATAATTTCAAGTTGACTTCTTCATATAAGTTATAGCTCTATGTCTCTTGTTTATTTTGAAGCAAGAATCACCTCAATCAGAGTTCTACAACTCGAGATATCATCAAATTACCATAATGTGTTCATATTCGAAACAAGCCCTCCTATCCGACCTCTCACTTGTTTTTATTCAAACTTTCTCAAATAAACTCTAAATGATACAATTTTTCATGGAGAGGTACCTACATGTCTTAGGAATTCAATGCTTCAAGAATCGCCTCAATCCGAGGTCGGATGAGTGAGTTATGATCAAAACATTACAACATGTTCAAACCCTAAATCGATTTGAAACTCTTTTGGCGCAAACGCCATAACTTTCTCTACAAATATCCAAA
>JANPWT010000245.1:33496727-33509587 GCA_024678245.1 Erythroxylum densum | reverse complement strand
TGCATGTACAGTAATTTCATGTGCACAAAATTCACTGTGTATCAATACTAGTATGCATGAACAGTCCTATGCATGAACAGTCCTATTAAATCCCAATCCATCTCATCCTATGCCAAATTACCATTCTATCCTTCCCGTTGAGGGTGAGATGTTACAAACAATGTTACTTTGTTCATCATCACTGCTTTTATCTTTCTTCACATCTTTGCCTTTTTTCTTCTTCAACTTTCGGCAAAATTTCATGATGTGGCCTTTCTTCTTGCAATAATGACATTTCACATTTGCATATTTGTTTGACTTTCCTTTGCTCTTGTTTTTGGACTTTGGACCTCTGGATTGACTCCTTCCTCTATTTTCTGTAAGCAAAACATCTAAATGTGATGAAGACGTTGCATATTGTGATTTACGTCTCATCTCTTCATTTAGTATACTACTTTTAATAGACTCCATATTTAATACGTCATTTAGTGTAGTATTTATCAAAGACACCTTCAAAGTCTTCCAAGACTCTGGTAATGAAGCTAACACCATTAGAGCAATCATCTCGTCGTCAAACTTTATGCCCATCTTTGATAATTGATCAACTATCCCTTCCACATTGTTTAAATGATCAGCCACAGAAGTACCCTCTTGATATTTTATCTGCATCAATTTTGTTAGATAAAACAATTTGTTGTTATAAGTCTTTGAGGTATATAACTTCTCCAACTTATTCCACAGCGTTCTTGTATAAGTCTCGTTACAAATGTGATTATACACATTATCATCGACAAACTATCAAATATAACCACACGTTCGTTCATGCTCAAACTCCCAATCTTCGTTGGACATCTAATCTGGTTTAGTTGTTGAAAATATCGACAAATGCATCTTTGTAATCATTAAGAGATCCTTCATCTTAGTTAGCCATATACGGTAGTTAATACCGTTTAGATTGATCATTTTGTTTGTCTTCACCTCTATTTGCTAAATTAAGCCAAATTTGATAAAACTGACCTCAAAGATGGAATCAGGATGTCAAAATTTGGCAGAAAAAATATCTTTTAAATTTTCACCACGGGACCCGATAAATAGTAACTTGTGAATATATCGTAAATAGTGTTGCGGGACCTAGTTACTATTACTACAGTGCCGTCACCTTGCAAATTTCTTTAAAAAAATTAAAGTATTATTCATCACCTTTTCCGTTTTACGTCAACTTTTCGAAGGGATTATGCCAAAAAATTTGTTGTAATTTTGTCTTTCCTGTGACGTACTTCTTTTCAAAAAAATACCTTCAATGAAAACACAGCTCTAATACCACTTGTTGAGCGCAACTGGTGTATTTTTTAAAAAAGAAAAAATAAAATGAGCAAAATGGATACAAAATATTTAACGTGGTTCACTCTTAACTTTGGGCTACGTGCAAGGACAAAACTCAGAATAATTCTTCCACTATTACAAATAGTAGATATACAAAGATAAAAAAAATTAAAATTGTGGCTCACAAGGAGTTTCCCAACCTAAAAATATTATCTTCACTATTTTATCACTCACCAACCCTTTAAGAAAAATCTTTCCTAACTCCAGAGTATTGTTTTGCTCTAGTTTTGCTCTGTTTTTTTCGTCAATGTTGTATGAAGCATGGAGTGCCTTATATAGACACTCCATCGCATGAGACAATTATAAAGGCAGTTGTCTTTTTTTTATTTTTCAATTCGGTGCCGCATTTGTTGAAAACTTGGTATCTCTCCATATGAGAGGGGCCTATATCCAACAGATTGAAGAATCATTTATTGAAAAATTAGGATTCGAGGATTTTGACTTGTTATCACTACCTATGAAACGCTACTTATATGTTAAAAGTAGAAGTATTCATTTTCTATTGTTGTTAAGGTCATGTGTTAGGCTAATAGAAATATAGTTGTTACAATACTACTAAAGATATATACCAGAACGAAGAGGTGAAAAAGACAATTAATTATGAATATTACAACTACGTGATATAGTTCACATGACTTCTTCCTGATTCTCTTTGTTTTATTTTCTTTATTGTTCTTTGCTGCCTTTTGACAAACACCCTGACAACTTTCTTATTCCATATAGTTCACGTGACTTCTTCCTGATTCTCTTTGTTTTATTTTCTCTATTGTTCTTTGCTGCCTTTTGACAAACACCCTGCCAACTTTCTTGATTCCGTTAGAATCAATTCATATGGGGTTGATAGCAATATCCCTTGCAATATTTGGTATTTGAGAGTTTCAACAGCAAGACAACATTCATGGTTGGTCAAATTGCTGGATTTCGACTATGAAATCAGCTATAAAAATGAAAAGGAGAATTTGATAGTAGACGCACTTTCTAGGATTCTAGAAATAGGATTAAAGGTTATGACACTCTCCTTAATCTCCACAAAATTGCTAGACCATATCAAGGGTACTTGGCAAACACACCCAGCGGTGTAACAAATTATTTAGAAACTAGTTAATAGCCCTCAATCCCATCCTAAATATAAATGGAACAGAGAAATTCTAACTAGGAAGGGACGACAGGTGGTTAGACAAAATACTGAATTGCAGTAGCAACTGATTGCTTTGTTCTATGACAACCCAATAGGTGGACACTCTGGTATGACAACCACTACAAAAAGGGTAAGCGAACTATTTTTTTGGAAAGGCCAACAGAAACACATCAGGCAACATATTAGGGAGTGTCCCACTTGTCAAATATATAAACCAGAAAATACAGCTACTTTAGGACTCCTCCAACCTCTTCATATTCCCATTGCTCCATTTATTGACATCAGCATGGACTTCGTTATTGACCTTCCAAAATCTAGCGATAAGCAGATCATTTTGGTAGTAGTGGACAGGCTGACCAAGTATGCGCATTTCATTGGGATGTCTCATCCTTACACGGTGCAAACGGTGACAAAGCATTATTTGGACGATGTTTTTAAATTACATGGGATGCCATCCACAATAGTGAGTGATAGGGACCCCATATTCGTGAGTAATTTTTTCAAAGAACTTTTTGCGTTACAGAGCGTGGAGCTACGTCATTCATCTTCCTATCACCCATAGGTAGATGGGAAAATAGAGATGGTGAACCAGTGCCTAGAGATGTATTTGCGATGTAAGACTGGAGACATACCTACCAAGTGATCTAAATGGTTACCCTTAGTGGAGTGGTGGTATAATACTAACTACCACACCTCTATAGGGATGACACCCTTTGATGCTCTTTATGGGATCATTCCTCCCTTGCACATACCCTACTTTCCTAAAGACACCACTGTTAAAGCTATGGATTAACAGTTAACAAAAAGAGAGGAAGTCATTAAGCTGTTAAGAAGAAATTTACTCAGGGCTCGGGACATAATGCATACTCAAGCCAACAAGCACAGCACAGACTGACAGTTTGAGCTTGGGGCCTAGGTTTATCTAAAACTACAATCATACAAGCAAGGCTCAATAGTATCTCAACCTTTCCATAAGTTGGCAGCAAAATATTATGGGCCTTACTAGATCATAGAGAAGATAGGCGCAATTGTTTATTGCCTATCCCTACCATCAAATGTTGCCATACACCTCGTTTTTCACGTTTCGCAGCTCAAGAAGTCAGTAGGGAAACGTCCTGTGCAACATGAGCTTCTTAAATGGGGTTCCAATTCGCTGCCCCAACCTCTTGCAGTTTTGGATAAAAGGTGGATTAAGAAGGCTCATTGCCCAAAGACTCAAGTTCTAGTTCACTGAAAAAGGGTTATCTCTTATTGAAGCTACATAGGAATGGATGGAAGATATGGAGCTACGGTTTCTAGAGTTTAGCCTTAGAGACAAGGCTTAATTCGAGAAGGGGGTATTAATGCAGGAAGCAAAATGGACTATTGATTGAGGAATCATTTATTGAAGAATTGGGATTTTGGGATTTTGACTTGTTATCACTACCTATGAAACGCTACATATATGTTAAAGTAGAAGTATTAATTTTTTGTTATTGTTAAGGCCACGTGTCAGGCCAATAGAAATATAGTTGTTACAATACTACTAAAGATATATACCAGAACGAAGGGGTAAAAAAAGACAATCAGTTATGAATATTATAACTACGTGATATGGTTCACTTGACTTCTTCCTGATTCTCTCTGTTCTATTTTCTCTATTGTTCTTTGTTGTCTTTTAACAAACACCTTGTCAACTTTCTTAATTCCCCTTGAATCAATTCATCTGGGGTCGATAGCAATATCCCTTGCACCAATTTCCAACATGTATATGTGACTTGTCAAATGCAAATCAAAGATGACCATAACAATCAATCCGTACAAGACCAATCTAACACAAATCCCTAAGGAAATGTAACAAAAATCTATGGAAGTGAGGTTGTCGCTCACATCTGCAAGCAAAAATTGCAATTTAACATTTAGTTTTGCCAAACAAGATAATTATTTGAGTCTAACGATATGGTTAGGAAGTTTGTAATTTGATTAAAGGGGAGAAGTGGTAATGACATGTTGTTTGAAGATGTGAATGTTGTGTTTTGTGTTGCAAAGGTGTTGTGATATAGATGCTGGAATTGTTTCTAACAAGTATGGAATAATGTATTTGTGTTTTGTGTTGCAAAGATGTTATTGGCAGATTTGGAAGGGATGAGAATTATTTTGTATTGTGCAGGATCAAAAAAATCGGTGTTTTAGGCTTTAATAACATGCTAAAAATTGAAGAATAATGTAGTGTGATATTATTTTTCCCTTGATTCAATCATAAGACACATTGGTCTTAATATACATGTTTGGACTGCACATGATATATATATGTACACAAGATTAAAAGAGAAATTATAAGAGAGTATTTCTATCAGATAATATCATATCTTAACCATGTAATCTCTATCAACATATTCATATAATATCCTATCATAACCATATATTCTATATCACTCCCCCTCAAGTTGAGAGGGATCCTTTACAATAATCAACTTGTCCTGCAATGAATGAAAATGATCATTGGGAAGTGGCTTTGTAAGAATGTTCACAAGTGGATCCAAGGTAGGAATGTAGCAAACCCGTAATTGTCTATTATATACTTTTACTTGAACAAAATGGAAACCAATTTTCAAATGTTTTGTACGAGAAAGGAAAACGGGATTGCTCGTGAGGTAGGTTGCACTCAAATTATCACACGAAAGAGTTGGAATGATACGAAGAGGAAAATCAATGTCATGAAGTAACATATCAATCCATGTCACTTCGGATGTTGTGGTTGCAAGGGCTCGATATTCCTCCTCTGTAGATGATCTTGACACTGTCACTACAAGAAAAACATCATTTAGCAACGAAGATTACAGGCGGGAGACGTTTGTATTCTGTCGGTAATACTAATTAGCAACGAAAACAACCGAAGGACAAAGATGTTGTTAAAATGGTACCGATGGATGTTTTTCATTGTCAGTAACTTTGTCAACAGATTTGCAATAAACCGTTGGTAAATTTATTTACGGCCATAAGCATTCCATCGTAATATTTTTCGATGATAACATAATACCTTCGGTGATATTCCAACGATTATGTTGACCGTCGATAAACCATAGTTCAGATAATCTTGATGGTTTGCAATATTATCGACGGAACAAATAGTAACCGTCAGTAAATATTTTGAATTTTACTGACGGTTTATGTTGTCCATCGGTAAATATAATGGATTTTACCAACGTAATTTTGTTTTCCGATCGGTAAAATAAATTAAATTTTTAAAAAATCCCTACATTAAATTTGATTTCATGATCTTATGATTAACGCATAATTTCAACATTTATGAATTATCTGTGTATAATATTTTGATTTGTTTATATATTTAATTTGTTTAAACATAAAATTGATTAATGATATAAAGATAAAATTATCTTGATTGATAATAAAAATATTATAGTGTACATAATAAGTCTTTGTAATTCAAAACAAATGACTACATCAATCTTATTGTCCTGGTGACCGCAGATGCTCTGAGGTGCTACCCCTCTCCTTCAACTCATCAATCTCATGTTTCAACTGAGCTATGTGCTCCATCAAAGTCTGCACTGTAGTCCGAAGCTCATTGACTTCATTAGTTGTCGATTGTCTACTAGATGTTGTTGTATTGGACGTGGAGGATTGCGAATAATATGTGTTCGCAGATGAACCTAGCCCGAAGATCCTTCCACGACGATCCTTACCACCCACTGCATCAAGATACATCTAACTCTCATCAACAGCTTGTTCGTGTTGAGACTGTCGCCAAATGTTTTTTTGTATTTGGTCATATTAGGAAGCAATGTTTATATTAGTAAGTGATAATTATTAATAATTAATATTAAAACATTAATTTCACATACATTCAATTCTCTACATCGGCTGTTGATGAATGTCACACCGTTATGTTTCTTAGTGTGAGTGTGCAAAAATAGCTGATGAGATGTAGGCCTCATGCTTATAAACTTTTCCTACATAAGAATAAAATGTTATATGTCAACTAAAATTTATAAAAATTTCGATAGAGTTTCCTCTATTTTTATGATATTTACCCCCTGTTGAATAAATAAAATAACTCAACACAGCCATATATGGGACCAAACATTTATACCATTATCATTATCCATAATACACATATTTTTATTTCAACATTCACTAATCAATTTAAATTGAAATACAACAAAGTAAAACAATTAGGATCCACAAGGTCAAACATTGCATCATTTAAATAAAGGAGAAAAGGGTAAGCTACTGAATAGTTACCTTTATTTCCTAATTAGAATGTTTAACACTTTAATTATTTACATTTCTACAAACAAACAAAGGATATTAATAACATTTAGAAAAGTTAGCGAGTACATTTATTTTATGGTTTTTCACTTAACGTATTGGTTCCTACATTGTCCCTGTATTTGGAAACATGGTACCATGAATCATTCCAACTCAAAATTAGTACAGTAAGTACTAACTATACTAAGTACCAAAGCATATAAAAGTACTCAAAATACAAGTTAAATACTCTTAAAATTATGCTAAGAACATAAAGGAATTATAATAACATAACATGTATATAAAACTTATCTTTAAGATTCAACTTAGTTATATGATTTATAATCAATTGTCTAGTAGAAATATACTCCATATTCATTCCTATTTCTTTATTATGTTATTGATATAATTATACTTGGTATCTTTGTGTTTGGTTTACATTGATATTTAGGGTCTCTAGTATATATGAATGTTCTCTTTATTGTTTCTTAATGCATTTATTTGAGATTTGATATTTACTAGTTATCCTAACAATAAACATATATCCAGTTTCATTTAAAATATAATGCATATAAGACTACCAATTGCATTACAATAAGAAACTACCTTTATCTCTTCCTCTTCTTATACCAATTGAGGATATTGCCTATTAAATAGGCATTCACCATTGGCAATAGGCAAAACCAACTTATAATCTTAGATATTTGTATTGTTCAACTATCTGCTTAATATGTATGTGGCTTATAGAAGTGAAAATGATCTTCTTGAATGATTCTTAGTGAGCCCTAAAGATGCACGTAGGCTCACCCATATTTTTCATTTTAAACATGGTTGATAGCTAATTTATTTATTTACTAGAAAATTCCATAAACTCCTTCCTTTTAGTAAATAAGAATGAATCCACATGGTCCACATTCATTGTTTATCACTAAGGATTCTCCAAATCCTCTTGGACATAAGAAATCTGTTTTTAGTAGAGATTGACTCTAGTCCTAAACCACCTTCATCTTTCGGTTGACAGATTGTCTTCCCACTTACTTTGGCTATTACTTTTTCTCCATTCCTTTTCCTCCATAGAAACTGTTTTATCAGTTTTTCTACTGTTTTAATAAACCCTTTCGAAAGAAAAAGGTACGAACACTAGTAAGTATTCATAAACAAAATAACATATTTCAATCGCTGAAGTTTCCCTCCATGGGATAGTGCTCTATTAGTCCATGACCCCATTTTTTCTAGATCTTTTCTATCAAAGGAATACATTCACAGTATCGAAGTTTCCTTGATGAGATAGGAATCCCCAAGTAGTGTAGAGGAGGAGCTTTAGTTTCCATACCCGTAGCTTGACCTAAATCATTTGAGAGATGAGAAGCACTCTTGGAGAGTATGATATAACTCTTATGCTAATTGACCTATAAGCCTGACATCTCCTTAAATTAATCTAGAGTTTTCATCAGAAGAGAGACTAACTGAACATTTGCCTTGCTTAGGAGAATAAGACCATCTACAAAATATAAACCAGTTAGAGAACCCTCCTTAATTTTAGAGTGAAATATGAATTTAGGATCTGTTGAAGTGTTGTGCTTCAGTAACTGAGTGAGCACTTCCATACAGATTAGGAATCGGTAGGAGAAAGGGGATCCCCTTGCCTATGACCTTTTTTTCCTTTCAACACCTCCGTGGGGCTCCCATTAATCATTATCCTATAGGAAGCAATAGATATGCATTGTTGAATCCACTTGATGAATATTAAGGGGAAATTCATTGTCTCCAAGGTTTTTAACATAAATCCTCAATTCAGACTATCAAAGGCTTTTTGTAAATCAACTTTTATAGTGCAATTTTGGGGTTTCTCCTGTAGTTATACCCTTTTAGAAGCTCCTAAACAATAAGGATATTGTACCCTATATCTCTGCTTGTCATAAAAGCTCCATGTTACTGAATGATGAGAAATTTTAGAACCTCCTTCATCCTATTTGCCAAAATCTTAACAATGATCTTGTAGAGGAAATTTGTACATGAAATAGGCCTGTAGTTACTCCAAGTTTTCGGGCTAGAGTTTTTAGGGACCAGGCATAAAAAAGTCTTGTTTATTTCTCTTAGTAAAACTTCTTTTAGGAAGAACTCAAGCACTACCTCCTTGACTATCCCCCCTAAACTATTCCAAGTTTTCTGATAGAAAAGGTCATTCAAGCCATCAGGTTCTGGAGCTTTAGAGCCCTTCATGCTAAAGACAACCTTATCTATGTCCTGATCTGTAACAGGTCTTATTAACCAAGGAACTTCATGATTAGGAATCTTAGTGGTTACAGACTGTCTAAGTTCATAATCCAACTTAGATGGGAGAGATCCTGATCCAAGTAGATTACTATAGAAATTCATAGCTTCCTTAGCTAAGTAGTCTTGTCCAAAAGCATCCACTCCAGCTTCTATTTTAATGGAGGTAATTATGTTAGTATTCTTTCGAGCTAACATAGAATTGAATAAGAATTTTGTACATCTATCCCCCTCTTTTAACTAATTTATTCTAGCTCTCTGCTTTAGTAAAGAATGTTGATTGTCCACTACTTCTAAATAATTTTTAATAGCTTCCTTCTCTGCTATAATTAGAGCACCATCTAAAGGATTTTTTGCCAATGTTTTTTTAATAGAGGAGATTATCCTTAGATATTTCAATCTCCTTTGTAAGATTCATACCTCTCTTACAATTAAGAATCTTCATCTCCTGTTTTATATCCTTGAGCTTTTGGATACAAATTTAATGCTTAGTCCCAAAATATGCATGCTCCAATCCGTTCTCTATTTTTTCTTGAAAACCCTCCACGTTAATTAGAAAATTGTTAAATTTGAAAGGATGATGGACTCTGGAGGTGGTGAACAATTTAACAATCTTTATAAAAGTATGATCTGAGATACCAGGGTCTAGGAATTTCGCAAAGCTTCTTAAAAAAGAATGTAGCCATTCCACATTAACCAAAGCTTTATCCAGTTTTTTCCTGATGTGACAAATAGAACTTTGTTTATTTATCCAAGTAAAATTATGACCTTTATCTTTTAGATCTATAGGTTCCACTTCCTACATACAATCAAACATATCAGGGGAGTAGCTAAGAAGGTTACAATTACCTTCAGCCTCTGATCTAAACAAAGTAGTACTAAAATCCCCATATACCACCTAAAGGGAATTTACTGAAGACTTGATCCTTCTTAGGTAATTATAAAGGCCAGTTCTTTGGAACATAGTGTTGAATCTATAGACAAAAGTAGCTAAAATATAAGAATTTTTCATTTTGAAATAAAGCTTAGTGTGAATATGCTGCTGGCCAGATTCCAGAACATCTAGTTTCAAATAATCACCATCATAAGCAATAATAATCCTTCCATAAGCATGACTTTGAAGGTTTGTAATGAACAGCCAATTGTAGCCTAAACAAATCAATTTATTTATATTAACTTCTTTAATTTTAATCTCCAACATACAAAAAATCAAAGGCTTTTTCTTTAGCATAAAATCCTTTAAAGCATTAAGCTTAGAAGGATTATTTATTCCACTCACATTCCACACAATCAAAGTCATAATCAATTTTTTTCCTTTTAGAGCTTTTCCTATTGCTCCTACCACTTTTCCGAGAAGTGACCTGCTCAAACTGCTCCTTTTGATTATTACCATTTTGCAAATCAACCCTTGATAGACTTTGTTCATTCTATTAAACAATCGAAAATCCTTAATTTTGATTAGTTCCATTAGATTCCAGATCGTTTCCTCCTTTATTCATAGTAGACTTGTAGAAATGTTATGATGGATTATGAAGAACTTCTTTCAACTAAATAGAATCAACATTTTTTCCTTCGAAATGTCCTCCCTTATTTTTGTGGAGACATTTGTTGTCTAAACCATCTCTTGGTTTTCTGCTACTTGTTCTATCTCCTTAGTCTCTTTGATTTCTTCAAACTCAATTTTCTATACCCATCACTTCCCAGTAGTCATCTTTAATGAAGACCTTTCCCATCAGTTTCCATTCTTTGCTTTGAGCTCTTAAAGACGGTTTCCATTGATAAGTCACCGAGACTTTATCTTCTCTAAAAGAGTTTTCATTCGCTAACCTTAGAATAGGGACACTATCATTCATTTCCTTATCCATATCCATACTCACACATAATCAAGCAAATTCAACTCTTTTCCACAATGCAATATTCTCATGCATGTAGATCGGTTTCCCCAAGTAGCTTGTAAGCATACTCAACCCCTTTGTAGTCCAATACTCTAAGGGGATATTGTGATTGTTCACCCATAGGGGAATGTTCTTCGTTCTAATTTTTTGAGCTCCATACCCAGATGCCAATTTTGGAGAAATAGTGGAAGTTGAGAGATATGTCAGGGACCTTCTTCTATTAACTTTTAAGCTTCCGATTTGGAAGAAAAGGTAAAGATTTTGTTGTCTTCTTCAATTAGTGTTACGTCCATTAGACCTCTTCCTTTCCAATTCCTCAAAGCTCATGCTTGTATAACCAAAAATGCATGCCTTTTTTCCATGAAAAATCCCACAAGAATAGCTTCTCATGTTTTAGCTCCTTGCTGTAAAACATTGAGTGTTGGATCCCGTTTCCGGAACCCAACTTCTTACACTGAACACTCATAACTACTCTTGAAGCGGAAAGAAAATCGAAAACCAAAGCGAATGAAACGAAACAAATGCGAAGCTAAAGGGTCGAATACAAAAGAAATCAAAGATTCAAATCGAACGTAAATGCGGAAACATATACGAAGTGATTTCGAATCGGATTAGCGAATAACAAACCAGCGAAACAGATACGGGTCGAATCCAATTGGGAATCAAAACAATACAAATGAAAAGAAATCGAATAGCATTACAAGTGTCCGACATCTGGGAATAGTTATCTTAAGGAAGCGTTGCGTTGGATACCTTATACTTGACCTATACAAACCGGTATAAATTTTTGTTTTTCTCTTTTACATCTTATGCATCTTTTCAAATCTCATATTAATCAAAGCAATGTAATTTCCCCTTTGGAAATTTCATCCTTAATCAGACTCAATTTACTTGGCATCTCTTAATCATGCACATTTCAATATCATCTTTAACAAAAATCTTATTCTCACATTATCATTGCCATATAACCCATTTTATTAAGAAAATTTGGGCAGCATGACAGCTGCATTTTAACCTATCCAAAAACCTGCAAATAGTAAACTCACTGCTATAACTTTCAAACAATCACACATGCATCATAATCTACCGGACCCTCCGTCCGGGATCTCAGCATAACGCAATCCTATTTCTAATCCTTTTCCAGTCATTTTTCATATCCAATTCAATATTCATCACATTCAAACTCATGCACAATTTTCACTAACTCAATACAATTTAATGCTCCCATCAAACTCAACCAATCGCATTTTATAAATCTTCACAATTCAAATCTCATCATCAAACATGATCATCCATATCTATATATATATACATTCCAATTAACCCTTATGAACAATCCATAGCCAAATACATTTCCAATTCCATAAATCATGTTCTTATACAGTATCATAATTCTCATACATCCTGCAATAAAATGCTTGTAATACATTTATGGCAATTTAAGCCATATCAAAGACTTATACAAAAATCATTATCAAACTCTACTTTATACAAAACACTCGCTATACAAAACGAACATAAAGTCTTGCCATGCTTTCATCCGATCTCCTTCTCGAATACCTGGAGATTGGGATGAAAGGGGGGGTGAGCTAGAGAGCTCGTGGATAATATGCTTGTAAGTTGAAAAATAAGTAAAAGCCATTTCTCAAAACTTTGCCATCTTATAAAGAATTTTACAGCAGAAATTTCATCAAGCGTTTATTTCACAAACCCTTCAACTTTTTTCAAAACATTCATACCCAGTTGCCAAAAACTGCCACAGTTGAAACCTCACTTTCTTATTCCCGTAAAACTCAAATTTTTCCTTTCACAAAGCATGAACAATCTTAAAGATATGAATGCATCACATTTCAAGCAACATTAAAATCCTATAACACATCATAATGGTTTGGCAAGTCCAATACACATGATGACTACACAATTCCATAAAATGGCCTTGT
>JANPWT010000245.1:33472350-33485606 GCA_024678245.1 Erythroxylum densum | reverse complement strand
TGCAAGGAATCCTATACATCACGATAGAACCAAGCATGTGGAGATAGATCGTCATTTCATCAAAGAGAAAGTGGAATACGGATTAATTGATCTTGCCTATGTGCCCACCAGCAGTCAAGTTGCAGATGTTTTTACCAAGGCACTAGCAAGAGTCAGGTTTGAAGAACTAAGTTGAAAGCTGGGAATGATCAATATCTATTCACCAGCTTGAGGGGGAGTGTTGGTGATATTCTTCTACAGATATTGTACAGTTGTATCTAGATTATATTGAGATATAGATAGGTTGTATTTAGATTAGATTAGATATATCTGGATAATTTTTCAGATTTAAACTTCTCTTGTAATAAGCTATATATGGTCATATATTTTCTATTCAATAACATAGAAAAATTATTCCCACTTTCGTACATTCAGAAACAAAATACATGGTTGCTACATCCTTAACTTGTCAAGCAGTATGGTTGAGAAGAGTGTTGGAAGACCTTGGATAGAAGCAAATTCAAACAACTATGATGTATTACAACAATAAAGCAACTATAGCCACGAAATACAATATACCATGGGAGAACTAAGCATATAGACATAAGAGCTCATTTGATCAAAGATCTTCTTGCAAAGAAAACAATAGTTCTACAATATTATAACACCAATGAAAAAGTTGCAGACACTCTAACAAAGTCCTTACTGAGAAAAAAACATGAGTATTTACGATCACTGCTTGGAGTATGTGTTTTGGGTGTATTTCATTCATTAGGGAGTGTTGAAAGTTGATCCAAATTTTCAAGCATTTGATTCCCTCAAAACTGCTGTTGAAGACTTCCGTAATTTGTTGTAACAGTTGAAACGTTATTACCTATTCTTTTGTTTTTTTTTACTGCTCCTAGAGTAGCCGAAGCCTATTTTTACTTTGTTACCCTTGTGTAAAGCTTATAAAAAGGCTTCCCTACATGAAAAAGTTGCAGTAGTTAAAGAAACAAAACAAAGTCTTTGTGCGCGAGTGTGTGAGTTTGTCTTAATCTGTGAGTTTGTGGTGTTTTGGTTCAACAAAATTAACATAGGTTTTGCTTTAATGATGCTATAAGCAAGACATCTTAATTTGGGAATTCAATCTTCTAATACAATTAAGATGCCTCTAAATGCTTTATTTGTAAAGTGTGTTTCTTATCAACATGTCTCTCATAGAAAATTTACCAATTCTAATGTTGGAGCAAGCAAACCATTGCTCATGTTCTGTAGACTCTCTAGATATACCATAGAAAAAAATGTTATAGAAAACATGACTTTTCACCAGGATTCAAATCCAAACCGAAATTAGTGAATTTCATAAACTGTATTGATAGTTATATGCCTACAAATTATGGTCCTAATTTGCATATTCAAGCATATATTCTAGAAATTTTGTCTCTACTGTTGTTCCTTTGTCAAGAACAGGATTATCTGTGCAGAAATGGATGTACATGCAATTACAAGGTTTCACCACTTCTGATCTTAATCAGGTTTGTAAATTGCAAAAATCTCTATATAATTTAAAGTAGGTCAGTTGATAATGGTATGCAAAACTTACCAAGACCCTAATTGCAGAAGGCTTTTTCCAAGGCAGCTAAGATCCTTCTCTATTTGTTAAGGCCATTGGTGGTATAGTCTAGTTTTGCTAATTTATGTTGATGATGTTATTATGGTAGGAAATGATCATAATGCCATCTCATATATTAAATCTCGCCTTCATCAACACATCAAGATTAAGGATTTGGGAGAGCTACATTATCTTTTGGGGACTTGAAGTACGTACTTCCACTGGGATTCATCTAACTCAAAGGAAATATATTTTAAAATTACTTTCTGGTAGAGGATTCCTTGGGTCTAAATCATTATCTATTCCAATCACGCCTAGCACACCACTTTCACCTACAAGTGGTACTCCCTTGTTAGATATCAAATTTTATAAGCTTCAATACTTATTAGATGATTTGCATATCACTTATTAACAGCCTGCTGCATTGTTTTGTGCAAAAATTCAAAGTTTTCTCTAGCGGACAGAATACATTGAACTTGATTGTCATATTGTTCATGAAAACTCTCATGCAGAGTCATCAAGCTTCTTCCTGTGTCAACTAAACATTAGTTGGCATACATCTTCACCAAGCCTCCGTTTAGCTCCTTTTTTTTAGTACAAAGGGACAGACTAAGCTAAATTAATGCGTAGCACGAGCAAAAGTTGCCGCTTGCGCATCGCGGCAAAGCAACTCCTGGACTCCGAAGGGTGGCTCCTGGAGGACATGCAGACCTGGACGTAGAACGCTGGCAAAGGTCGCCAAATGGTCAGCACACTGATTACCTTCCCGGACAACATGCTGGATGCGAACCTCACAAGGCTTCTGTAAATGCTCCTGGGTACCTGGCAGTAAAAAAAGAAACTCAGTTAACACAATGTGAGGATGAGAAAGGAGAGTAATGACCTCAGTGGAATCCACCTCGACAATCACCCTGCGATGCCCCAAGTTCCAAGCCAGCAGAAGGCCAGTGAGCACCCCCCAAAGCTCTGCCGTTAAAGGCGAGCACCTACTGAGCTTCTGCTGGAAGCTGCCACACCATTGACCATGGCAATCCCTAATTAACCCCTCGGCAGAAGCCGTAGAAGTTCTGGGTTTCACCTCCCCGTTTGTATTAAGTTTCATCCATCCCTCTGGGGGTTTGGTCCATCCCACAGGAGTGCCCACCGGGACACCTTGAGCGGGGAACACTTAGTGTTCCAATAGCCGAGCACGCTCAATCCAGCCGACATAAGCTAGGGTGATATGGGACCCCTCCTCTGGCCATACAAAATCAGGCTCAAAAATGAAGCTATTATGCCATTTCTAAAGAAATCAACAGGCGACTCCAAAAATAGTGGCCCACACAGCCTGATGAACCGGAACAACCTTCCTGAGATTAGTCTATAACTACGACGTCTCATCAAGTTGGCAAAAGTCGGTGTCCATTACCTCGCTAGGAAATTGTCTCCAAAAAGCTGACACCCTCGGACAATCCCTCACGACATGGATCGTGTCCTCTTCCTGCCCACAGAAGGAACAGCTACTATCCAAAGCAACACGCCGCGCCACTCGTTGTTGGTTCGTCAGGAGTTTACGTTTGGCCACTAGCCAAAGAAACGATAGAATTCGTTGAGGGCCATTCCATTTCCAAATAACCTCCCAAAGTCGATTACGAGGCACCCGAGCCTGGCCCTCAATGAAGTCATATGTCGACGCAACCGTAAACCTCCCATGAGGGGTAGGCGCCCACAGTAATTGGTCCTCCCCGGCCTCCGCAACAGAGGGACTAGAGTGGGCAAGGTCCACACAAAATGTAGTCGGGAGGTACTGTTGAAACTCGTTCCATCACCAACTATCATGATCGTACATGAGGGACTCGACTGTAGCGAAACAAAGGCTTTCTGGAACTGGAGCAATGGCAACGTGAATAAGCAACCCCCAGCCTTCTAACTAGTTGTCCAACCAAAATAAAATGCAACGTCCATTACCCCTGGCCTAAGAGAGGCCCTGCCGAACAACTGGCCAGGCAACCGAGATACCCCTCATGTAGCAGACGCCCCTGACCTGGAAGTCCAGAGGGGAATTGTTGTAGTATTGAGCCGATATTTGGCTTTAAGGACCCGAACCCAAAGCGCATCAGGTTTAGTGAGGAGGTCCCAGCCTAACTTAGCGAGAAGCGCATCGTTGGTAGTCCGAAGACGCTTAAGTCCGAGACCCCTTTCGGCCTTAGGTTTACACACCGACTCCCACTGAACGAGATGCATCTTACGATGATCTGGTGTAGACCACCAGATAAAGTCCGCATAATTTTCTCCAGGTCATCACACAATTGAAGCGGAAGTCGCACCGTCTGCATCGTAAAAATAGGCAGGGCCGAAATGACAGACTAAGTTAAGGTCACCTGGCCTGCTAACGACAACATCTAGGCTTGCCAGCCGGCAAGCTTAGACTGGGCATGATCAAGAAGATGTTGGTAGGTACGATGATTGGACCGCTCATGGAGAAGCGAAACCCCAAGATAACGGCCCAGATTGGTCGTACAGGTAACCTGAAGCCCCTGGCTAAGCCGCTGTACAGTATCCCGGTGGACATTCCTCAAAAAAAATATCTGGGTCTTGGTATAGTTCACTCGCTGCCCCGAAGCGAGGCAAAAAGTCTCCAGGGTACGCGCAATGACTCGCATTTGAGTGTTCGACGCTTCCGCAAAAAGCACGAGGTCATCAACAAAAAACAAATGGGAGATAGGGGGTCCCGAGCGGCTGAGCTTAATAGGCTTCCATACCCCACTTCCCACCTCGCGAGAAATGAGATGCCCGAGACGTTCCATACATAGAACAAAAAGGTAGGGAGAGAGGGGACCGCCTTGCCGGAGGCCCCTCGAGGGCTTGAACGGCTCAGAGAGCGACCCCTGTCAGGCGACTTGCATCGAAATAGTCATGACACATTGCATGATAACCCAGATTAAAGGCTCAGGGAAACCGATCTCAATCAGAGTATCCTGAATAAACGGCCAGCGAAGCCGGTCATAGGCTTTCTCCAGGTCCACTTTTAAGGCCAGGTAGCTTGTAGGTCCAGTCCGCTTGTGCATCGAATGTATAACCTCCTGGGCGAGAATGATATTGTCAGTGATATGCCGGCCCGGAATAAAACTACACTGATTTTCCGCAGTCAGGTGACTCATATGGGCTTTCAACCGATTCAACACCACCTTCGAGAGGATCTTGTACAAGACATTGCACAGGTTAATCGGGCCAAATTGAGAGAGCTGGACCAGGGAAGGGATCTTGGGAATGAGCACCAACATGGTAAGGTTTAAATCCGGATCCCAACGTTCCTGGCGGAAAATCTGTTGGATAAACGACACCATAGAAGGCCCAACAGTCCCCCCATGGTGCTGGAAGAAGAGGGCATTAAACCCATCCACCCTCGGGGCTTTATTGGGATGCAGAGCATAAACCGCACTCCTGATCTCTGCCTCCTGTAAAGGGGAAGAAAGCTCCCAAAACTGCTCCCCCGAAAGAGCTAGGAATGCACCCGAAATGGGGAAGTGCGATGGAGGCTCCTCGTCCCGGGTATAAAGTTGGACAAAATAATGCTGGACAAGGCGGCGCAGCTGGTCGGGATCTAAAACGACATTCCCGGAGGAGTCCCAAAGACGCTCAACGCGAAGCTTCTTACGCTTAGCTAAAGTGACGGCATGGTAATATTTAGTGTTGTGATCACCTTTCAAAAGCCAATCACACCGAGCCTGTTGATGCCACAAGAGTTCCTCCTCACACTGGACCTGTAACAACTCACGGCTCAAAGTGTCCTCTAACGTCAGCAACGAATCCCAGGGACTAGTCATCAGAGCACGTTGTATGCCTTCCAACCAAGCAATCAACCGCTTCTTTTGATAGAATATATTACCAAACACTTGACGGTTCCACCGCTGAAGGTGATGAGAGAGATGGGCTAAAGAGCGACTCAAGACTCCCTCCCCCGGAATCCAATGCTGGGCCACCACCGCTTGGAGCCCGGAGTGGGTGAGCCAGGCATTCTGAAAGCGAAAAGGCGGAGCGCCAGTAGTCCTTGGTTGAGGACTGCAAAATTGGAGAAGCATAGGTCGATGGTCTGACCCCATGAAGGGGAGGTGTTTGTTCACCGTGTGGGGAAATTGTTGCATCCACTTCGTCGAACCAAACCCCCGATCCAGCCGAACTTGAGTCGTGCCACGACGCCAAGTAAATTTAGAACCTATGAAGCCCAAATCATGTAAACCGCAATGGTGAACGCATTCCTTAAAGCGGTTATTCACAATCGGGGAAGAGGTGGCACCGCCCTTCCTATCCGAGACAGCTAATTTAGCATTAAAATCACCGCCGATGATCCAAGGCCGAGTAGCTTGGCTCCCAAGCCAGGTAAGGAGAGGCCAAAGACGAGCTTGGGAGGTCCTTTGTGGACTAGCATGCACCACTGTTAGATCAAAAGGAGACGAACGAAACCTAACAGTAGTGTGGAGGAATTGACGATGTGCTATGACCACGAAAATCGTAAACTCCGCCTTCCACAAGAGCCAAATTCCACCCGAGAAGCCTTCCGCTTCAACGCGAAAAGAAAAATCAAAACCTAGGGAATGGATAAGAGCTGTGGCCCGAGGGCCACTAATACAAAGTTCAAAGAGGGCCAGAATCCCCTGTTTGTAATTACTAATGTAATTACGCAGAAGGGTCTGAAAAGTCGATCCTCCCGCTCCTTGACAATTCCAAAAAAATATCGACATAAAGCAAAACTAGAAGAAGGAGACCTACCTCGGAGCCGCCATACTGCTCTCCACACATGGCTCGCCGCTCACCATGGCTTGAGGCGTGGGATGGAATCTCGAATCCTGATGCAAGACGAGGTTATCATCGGGCCCAGAGGACGTCATCTAAATGTCTGGCGGGTCTGTGCGGGGAAGCTCAGGGAATCAGTCCCCCATCCCGGGTTCCTCGACCCCCACCAAAGGAGGTGTTTGCTCCCCAGACCCTTGATCTGGGACTGCTATTAGCTGGCGATCACATACCATCTCGGAATGCGTCGGGAGAACTACGGCTAAATTTCGGTCCTTAGTCGTGGGCTGTAATTGGATAGGGGGAAAGTTAGTGACGTCAAGTGCCAGGGTGGTACTAGTCTGCCCCTTCTGCTTCCGGGCCAATGGAGGGAAAATCACAGACTTCCCCTTGGAGGCCTGCGTAGCCTTACGGGCCTGTGCAGACTGCCTCCCCAAGGCCCCCTTGAACTGGAAGGCTCTTGATCCACTTGAAGCTCCCATTTGGAGCCGTTGGCCCAGTCCTTCCAACTGACCCGCAGGAGGCGTGCGCGGATGTCCAGCAGGCTCCAGGCCTGTATCCAAGGAAGTTAAAGCTGCAAACCTTGATGCTTCCTTCACATTCACCTCACGTGAAGCACTGTCGCCAGTCTGAGGACGTCCCTTCACACTGGGTCTTGGGCAACGACGTTGGACATTGGTCCAAGGACCATAGCCATTGCTCGTCCCATCGGTTCGTGACGCGACCTCGTCCACCAACAGTTCGCCTTGCTCAGTCGCCCCTGCACCAGTCGTATTCGACGGAGAAGCATCGTCCGCGGCAGCACCAGATTTCTTGGAGCAGGCAGTAGGCGAATGCCCCACTATGCCGCACGTATAGCACACTGGTGGCAGCCCTTCGTATGTGACCAGTAAGGTTTCCCCATCCTGAGTCAAACCTTACTGGTCACGCTGGAACGCAGCGGGGCAGTTAGATCGATCTCGACGACCAGTCGCGCATATCTTCCTCGCTGGGCATGCAAAGAGGCGTCATCGAGCCGCATAGTGGCACCAACGATATTCCCTATCGCACGCAAGATCTGAGGATGATACCGGGCTATAGGGAGGTTGGGGATCCGGACCCACACGACGGTGTGGGAGATCTTAGCTTGGGAAGGTCGGAACGAGGGAACCCACCGTTGAACCGCAAGAACGTGCCCAAAGATCGTCCACAGTCCATTAGTGAGTACGTGTAAGAAGTCCTCGTCGACCTGAAACTTGATCATAAACAAATCATAGTCCATGTCCACCAGCTTCATGGGGCCGCGAAGCTACCACAGGCTGCGAAGTCGGACATAGAGTACATGATACCCAACCCTGCGGCCAAGGACCTTCACCACCATCGCACGGCTCCATTGCTGGTCGAGTTTCGAGCGTAGCTGCTGGGAGAGCGTAATGCTGTTCTCGTTCTCCCCAACTTCTTGTGTAATGTCACCTTCCTCTATATCAACTGGATGATCCTCTGGCCAGACGACGTTCACCATTGTAGCATCATCAGGTGGTCCACCGGTGACAGCTTGGCTATAGGACGTAGTGGGAGGGGGAGACTCGTCATCTCGCTTGCGCTTCCGCCCCTTCTTGGCAGGGTGGCCCCTTGAGTCCAGGGGAGTCATTGAGAAGAGATGGTTCAGCCAGCAGCAACAATAACCACCCGAACACCGAAACGAAGAAAACACAATCACCGCGTCACAACAGATCACAGCGTCAACTTGTCTCTCACTACGCTGAATTTCTCCGTTTAGCTCTTTTAAGTCTAAGATGAGCTTGCAAAACTTGTACGCTCCAGCTTGCAGGGGATGTCGGAATATAAAATGAGGAAATTATTTTCTTTTTATTTAATTGTAACAAAGCTTTACGCACCGTTTTGTTCCTTTTCTTTATTTTATTATTGCTGGAACCTAGCAATTGTATAGCTCAGCAACAATTGTGTGTATAATAGATATGACTCACTAGTAAAATCAGTTTTTCCTCTCCAAATTTGTATGGCATTCGTTCAGGATGTACAAATCAGGAGTATCTTATACTGAAGGATTATACATTACATCAAGTATCACTGAAAGAAAGTAGGGTACTAAGGATAGAGCTGCTAAACTGTGTAGCGGAGATTGCTTAAAGGTCAAAATGCCCTTGTTTGTCTCCTTTGTGATGTACCATATATGTTGACTTGGATTTCGCTATTTTAACACTTAACGAAGAGGTTTGTAAAGCCAGACGGAGGGTCAGAGGCTAGCCGATGCACGGCTCAAGGCTACAGTTGGGATTAAGATTTTTGGTTTTATTCAATGGGAAGTTCCATTATCTGCTTCGGTGCTTTAAAGCTTACCGTCTCCCAAGCTCGCATGATTTGTTCAGTTTTACCCAATTCATGGGGTTGGTTACAATTCCATGATTTGACTCCATCTGCAAAATGAAATAACTACAGTGGAAGTTGGTTTTACCTGATGTAAACTCCGCTATAATTCCATAGTTTTGACTGAGTATCCTCGATATCTCCTTTTTCACCTTAAGGATAGACCCAGAATCACAAAAGCAAACAAAGGATCCTCTGATCATATTAACTGGTGACAATGAGTCAATTGCCTGGAGGTTCAATTAGGCCCACCTTCGCTTAAAACCTGAGGACAAGCTCTATCAATATCAAGAGACACGGGCGAGTTCTTCCACGTCTGCTGTGACTTAAATGGCATTTGGTATTATGTGAATTATGGATATGTTAAATTCCTTATTTATGTTCTGTTCTAAGTATGTCCCATTGGAGCATTGCTTATTATGCAAAAGAACAAGGCGTGATATGTTTCATGATTACGCCAAGTCCTTGATTGTGCCTATTCGTAACTTGTGATTATTGCCAAATCTGCATGTCCTCACATGACTGTATACGCACTCTAAAGTCTAAATGATCCAACTTGACACTGGCGCCAGGATTTATCATTATCCCACAACCTGGAGCTACACTATCTAACAAAGTAACAAAAATAATTGCTTTGTCTCCTCTTATGGAACATGCAAGTTTGCATCCCGGTGTCTGAAGTTGGTTTGGCCAAGCATAAAGCATTGCTGTGGTATCATGCAAACTGTTAAAGTAGTTCAAATGGAAAGAGTAACTGCTAAGTAGATAACTTCAACTACCTTCGACATAAAAACTCTCGACCAAATCGATCCCTACATATAAGCTTGGAGCGAGATTCAGCAATCGATGCGTGCAGTAATACTGTCATAGTTGCATTTAGCCTTAGGCAACAAGTACGCGTATTTGCCGCTGAATTGGCCTTGTCTTCAGGCTTCTCTGATCTCGTCCTCTCCGAGAACAGATTCAATCTCATTTAAACTAGTCGAGGACGACGAATTGATTAAAGCTAATGTGAAACTAATACAACGATTATGGGCCAAGACATTTCTGATTTTTGTTTATATGTTTTTTTGTTTCTTGCAGATATTTTCATGAGAAATCAGCACCTCAAGACATCAAGAGTTCATGCCCCGAACATGCTTTTGGCTAGTTTGCCATTTTTCAGTAGAATTTGGAAACTTCGCAGCGTCATCGTCTCTCTACTCTAAACTTTCGCCCACTGTACAATAACGAAAATTATTCCCAAAAGAGGAGCAAAAAGAAAAAACAAAGGTCCAGTCTTTCTCTATCTTTTCTCTTTACTCTGTTTCAGTTTCATCAAACTCCCTCTTCTCGCTCGCTCATTCGCGATTCACTACTCAATTTTACCCACCCCAATACGATTCATTGCAACATTCCGAAACCCATCTCCGGCCGCCGCCTGATAGCACATATTACCAACCCCACCACCATTCTGCTCCATCATATAATTCCTCACTTCTCTCCTTATCATCTCCTGCATAACCGCCATCAACTCTGCGTTAAAACTCATAAGCCCTGTCCCTGTACCACCATTGACAGGCTGGAATGGAGCAGAAATCGGAGCTAGACACGAAACTTGAACTGGGTTCACCGGGGGTAGGGGAGAAACTTGAGTTGACTCATGTACACAAGTAGGCATTGACTCAGAAGCTCGAGTGGACACCTCCGACGAGTCGGCACCAGGAAGAGACAAGCAGAGTGACGTCAGGGGGTCGTCGTTGTTAGAAGACGACGTCGTCTCAACGGGAGGCATAACACCGCCAGTCCTCGCCACAGGTCTATACACATGAGAAGACGACAAAACGGCTACACTCGAATCGCTGACATCAGATCCAGACGGACTCCCAGGATTCATACTAACACCGCCCGATGGTCTCTTAAATGGCGGCTCACAACCGCCATCCTCCGCCGACGAACTCGTCATGCACTTGCGCTTAAGGGTGGAGTTCCAGTGGTTCTTAATCGCGTTATCGGTACGGCCGTTGAGGAGACGCGCAATTGTGGCCCACTTGTTACCAAACCGCGCGTGGGCGCGTATGATAGTGTCGTCCTCCTCGGGCGTAAAGGCGCGATGCTCCACCTGGGGCGAGAGCTGGTTACACCACCGGAGGCGGCATGACTTGCCGGAACGGCCCGGAATGGATTTACTGATCAAAGACCAGTTTCTAGGACCGTGCTTTTGGACAAGCTTCTGCAACGCTTCGTCTTCCTCGGGGCTCCATGGTCCTTTGATCCGATCCATTAAATAAATGTTTTAGAGAGAAAATGTACAAAGAAAGGGGGAGCGAATTTGAGTTCAAAGCTTGGCAGAGACTTGTAGAGGGTGTATTTATATATGAATCTGTAGCGTGCAACCGAGATTTATATGTGTGAAGGGAAGAGGAGGAAGGTGACCGGAAGAGGAGGTGAAAAGGAAGGGAATTTCGAGGCAAGCGGTTGGGGTTGGGATACAGCTGGCAACGGACACGCGTCACTTCCTTCCCTACTCACTACTCCTCTCTCTTTATCTGCTTACGTATCGCTCTCTTTCTGTTTTTCATACTTTATTGCTGTACTTCCTGTTGAAGGAGCGTGCCCTGCACCGTCCGTTACTTTTCTGCTCTTTTGTTGGAGCGGAGCGCATGCCTCCAATCATTTTAACGGAGCGCTCTACTTGATTTTTATTTGGATTCAAATTTTAAAACTTTACTTAATTAAACATTAATGGAAGCAGACCTCTCTATTTATTACACTTTGAATGAGATTTGGGGTACACGCTCCTAAATGCCGTGTCAGATGGAACGGAAGTATTCCACAGGAAGATAAGTAACTGTTCGCTTCCTGGTTTGGAAGTTAATAGACAAACAAACAGAAACCTTCGACTAATATATATTGTTATTATTATTATTATGATGTTAATAAATGTTTGTTTATAAAATACGTTTTCTCTGAAGGTAAAATAAAAGGCTGAGGCCTGAGAGCAACGGCAACCCCCTTTGACTGAGAACGCGCCAGGCTGTACACCATTTTTCCGTTTTTATGTATACTTTTAAATTTTCAGACAGAAATGCTGAGTTGGCACAAAACGACAAGAATGGTCGCATAATCGGATGACCACTCATTATTTAAAAAAAAAAAAAAGATATGATTTTTGCTTGTCAAATCCAGCCAGCCTGTAAGCCTGCCACCACCACCACCACCTTTAACACCCTCTCACGCCGACAACTTCCGGTCACCACTCTATCCCTTTTTGGCTTAAACGGCTAAACTTGTTTTAGATCACTTAAATATTATTCAATTTTTATAATTATATACTCATATTCTAACTTATATTAGTATTCTTATAAAATATAATTAGTATAACTGTTATACAATTTAAAAATCAAAATAAAAGTACACAAAACTGAAGAGATTTTAATTAAAAAATTAAATAGAAGGTGTCGAATGTAATAAATAAATGAGATAAGGAAGAAAATATCCGTCTCCCTTTCTGGTATTCGTACATCCTACCTACCATCTAGGCATGTATTGTTCCTCTTGTCTTTTGTTGATACTCTACTGTAGACATTTTGTGAAGACTACCTCTTTTTCTTCTTTCTCTTCCTTTCTTCTTTTATTTTCTTTATATCGCTACTTGTCTCTGTTCTTTCAGCAAGGTTCTTTATACCGCTACTTGTCAAGCGTAATATGGAAACTCCCATTTTTGGAACATAATTTCACATTTTGTCGTGTAAATGGGGCGGAAAAACCTGAAACCTTATCGCGTGTAGCGCATAATTAGTGGGTGAAACGATAAATTTTATATTGTGATTGGTGAATGGAAATCTGCAATTGCTCTTGTTTGTGACACGTATTTGAAGACAATAATTGTATCGGAAAACGTGAGAAGTGGATAAGAAGCGGCAGGAGAGCGGGTCAGTGAGATTAAACTCTGCCACATTCATGTGGATAACTATTCGATGACCCCTACAACATTAAAGTCAATGGAAGTTTATATTATTTCTCTATTAAATATTAAAAGAATCACCGTACAACTGAATGATAAATTAGATTACTAATAAATGTGATAATTTTTATATGTATAATATGTAAAAAAATTAAATTAACGAAAGGATTAACAAACGTTTACTACGAAAACGACTTTAATTTCTTACTTTATAAGGAAAAATATTCATATAATTTAAAGGAAAGATTAAGTGTACCCTTTCTTTTTCATATAGGTTTTTTTTTAAAAAGAGGGAATAATTATTATCTCAATGAATAATGATCTAAGATATAGTCAAACATATCAACCCACACCTGAAAGCGACTATGAAAAACGGATGCTCAAGCAAGAGAGTGGGCTCCCTTATTCCCGAACACCTAATCCAAGATATAGAAATATTGTCTATAGTGCATAAAATATCCTTAGAGTCCGAAATTATAAGACCAAAATAGGAAAAATTCAAAGACCTAGAGTTCAAAGCATAGATAAGGAGCTGACTATCAGTCAAAATTGAACCTGCTTGTAGAATACCATCACGAGCAAACAACAAGCATTGCCGAA
>JANPWT010000245.1:33352615-33369649 GCA_024678245.1 Erythroxylum densum | reverse complement strand
ACGGTGGCAACTAAACACGAGGGTTGCGCTCGTTGCGGGACTTAACCCAACACCTTACGGCACGAGCTGACGACAGCTATGCACCACCTGTGTCCACGTTCCCGAAGGCACCCCTTTCTTTCAAAAGGATTCGCGACATGTCAAGCCCTGGTAAGGTTCTTCGCTTTGCATCGAATTAAACCACATGCTCTACCGCTTGTGCGGGCCCCTGTCAATTCCTTTGAGTTTCATTCTTGCGAACGTACTCCCTAGGCGGGATTATAAAGAATAATATCTAAACTTGATACAATCAATCCTTTATTTCGTACCGGTTTTATTCTAGTATGGTATGTATTGACAAGTGCTAGTCGGTCCGAATTGGTATTTATAACACTAATTTAAACCCTAAAAATTTTAAATAGTCTAATTTATTGGTTTAGATTTTAACTTTCTAATTTAATTTATTTTAATAATTCTTATTGATAAAAATTGATTAGTTTATTAATTAATCAGTTAATTTTTATAAATTAATATATTTTTATAAACTAAAATAAATAAATTAAAATTTATTTAACGACTTTTAATTAAATTTTAAATTTTTTGACCAATAAAATAATTTTTTAATTATACTTTAAATTTTAATTTAATTTAATCTTTAATAAAATGAGCTTTTTAAGACTTCTTACTAACTGTTTTTAAAACATTGGTTGTTATATACAAAATTTCAGTTATTAGGAAAAATTGATATTGTGAAAAAGTCAAAAAACTGATCCCTCCTCGTCCGTTATTAAGAAATAAATCAATCAAACACTATAGTAATAGCAAATGGATTTGGATACCTAAAATACCCCTAAAGAGGTTTATATTCGCGATGCAAAACTTAAACCCTTGCCGCCGCTCTCCGCCGTCCTCCTTCTCTTCTTTCTCCTTATTCCGATGAAGGACAAACACGCCACCGCAATATCCTCAGCACCCGAAAAGGTAAACTTCCCCCCTCGCCATTCAGCCACAACTTACGTGGAACTTGTTTCATATACGGTCTTTTAACTTTTGAGTAAACATAAATTGTGAGCAGGTTCTCGTAGATATTGTAAAATTAGCTCAAAAACACGGATTTCAAGGTAGTAAAGGAAGCTGGACAGATTTTCTTGATGTTTATGATCCAAAGATCGGGTCTTGCTTCTGTGACCCGGCAAGGAGGTCTCGTGAGACTTTGGTTTCTTTTCTTCAAACTTTTACAGAGAAGGGGCATGTAAAGGTGAGATATAATTCGAAGAGGTTTCTTTCTAGGATGTGTTATTTTGCTATGGGTGCCAATGTTTTTGTCTTTTCAGTTCTTTGCTCGTGTTCTTCAAAAGCATTCCTACTTAGAGCTGCTGGAAAGGATTAGAGAAGAATCTCCAGAGGATGAATCGCGGGTACAGGTGCAGTTCGGTAACTTTGTAGTTTTGTGTAGGTTGGTTGAGCTTGCAGGTTCTGTATCGAAACATCATTGTGACCTCATCTAATCTCTGGTGTAATCATGGTTAATTATCAATTGTGGCAGTGCAGGGGCTGGTCCGGTTGACCCTTCAACACCCACTTTACCTGTCCAAGTATGCATTCCCGTCCTATCACAAAGTATGATATTTTAATATTTTGGCTCATTTTGAGTTACGCTTGAATTTACTTTGATTGGTTATGTTAAGCGTGCCTTCGTTCTTTTCGTAGACATTGCTTCAAGTGTTTAAGCATGGAAAAAACTGTATCACCTTAATTCTATTATGGCTTTTGAAGCCCTCCTGTTTGTATTTCAGCTTTATCCTGTTATGTGAATGCTGGAGATGATGGGAGGTAGATACGCCAACACACTGGAATAAAATCTCTCCTGACTTTTGTAAACTTGTGAGGAAATCACCATGTGGAAAAAACCACAGAAACTTCGAACTAAAATCAAAGAAAGACACCGAATTTTAACCGTAATTTAAAAATGGTGTTTGATATGTTGACAAAGGCATTACTAAGAGATAAGCTTGAAGTCTGCAGCTTAATTGCAGGGCTGACAAGTGCTTCCAACTAATATGATGATGGTCCTAAATGTCAGGAGATATGTTGGAGGTCCCTCCATTAAGGACATCCCACATCAAAATGGAAGGAGGACTTAAGTAGAGTTTTCCCTATAAATAGACACCAAGAGAGAAGACTTAACCATCCCAAAAAAAAAAGTATCAAGTGCAATACAAGCTTAGTGAAAGAAGAGAAAGATATATCTTTGATTAAGCTTTCAATTGATGGCTATTCCTGATCCGATTTAGCTGATATTTTATCAACGATAGTACAAGACTCAAGTCTTGAGATTATTGTGGATCACAGTTTTGTGCCTGATATTTGGTACAGTGTTCCTCTATTTGTGAGATATTTCTCTACTATTTTTGTATTTCCAAGAGTTTGATCTCTTAAGTATCTCGGTGTATTACCACTAGTTTTATCTAGAGAGATTTTGTTGTACAATTGAACATATAAATATCGGCACAGGATAAAATATTTGGTTAATTATGGTTTATGACCCATTATTTTAAATAATGGAGATATTTTGGACTACGGTTAAAATTTGGTGTGCCTTTCTTTAATTTTATTTAGGAATTTTCTTAGTTTTCTCCACTTGGTAATTTTCTCACAAGTTTACAAAAGACGGGAGAAATTTTATTCCACTACATTAGTGTGTCTACCACCCTTTAAAAGAAGGCCAGGGCAAAGATTGTATTCAAATTCTTTCTTGTGCTTTCTCCTTGACCCTGGTGTAACAACTTCATAGACTTCTCTAATCAATTTAAATGTTCTGTTTATCCCACATATGATATCTCATCCGGGAGGGAAATACCATAGTGTTCTTGTTCTTGTGACTTGGAGGTGCCTTATTCTAATTCCATTGGACAGATTGTGGCTCTCCACATTGTTATATGACTAGTGGCCTCCCTATTGTGCCAAAACAATATCTTAGCTATTCTTTTCTTTTTTCTTTTTCCCCTTTAGAAGCAAAACGTGGATTATTTGTCATCAAAATAGCCTTTCGATTGTTCCAGTCTGAGCGGTGGAAGTTGAGAGGCATAATGCGGTATTCCATCTGTAGCTATTTGCAGTTCTGGTCTTGAAATTAACACAAAAATTGGAGCATTATCCTCCCACTATCCCCCAATCCCTCCTTTTGTCTCCAAGAGGTTGCTATGTCCATATAATTTGTTGTTTGCTAAGCGTCATGTGCTGTAGCGGTTATTAGTAAATTATAGACTGTATTCTTGTTGATCTATGGAAATGTTATTGCAGGGGTGGGTGGTAACGAAACTCAGTAAGAAAAACAAATCATTGGTTTCAGATGCACTGCTTGCTATTGATTGTGAGATGGTTCTTTGTGAAGATGGCACTGATGCTTTGGTGAAGATCTGTGTTGTGGATCATGATTTACAGGTATGTGGAACCCTTCTGTTTCTGTTTTCTACTGTTGGATTATTTAGTCTATGTAATGGATGTAATTATAGTCCAGTAGAGATAATTAGGATTGGATTCTCTTTTGTATTACTGATGATTTGCACCATGAAATTTAGTGACGTGTAGCTATGGCTTTCAGGTAAAACTTAATGAACTAGTAAGGCCATGCAAGCCAGTTGTGGATTATAGGACAGAGATTACTGGAATATCTGCAGCAGATTTAAGCAAAGCGTCTTATTCATTAGCAGATATACAGGTATCATTTTGTAGATTCTTGTAAGATCATCAATTGCAGTACCCTTGGATTAAGCTAGTTTATACTTATTGTAGAAATCCATGAAGAATTTAGTGTCAAAGAGAACTATTTTAGTGGGTCACAGTTTGCAGAATGACTTACGAGGTTTGTGCAGTTATTTATCCCATGTTGACTTGTCTCCTTGACAATTTAGAATGTTTTTTTTAATCTTCTGAAGATAGTTGGCATGCTTATTTGTATCCGAATTGATCTTCATTGACAGCACTAAAGTTGGACCATTCAATAGTTATCGATACCTCATTTATTTACAGGAGTGCAGATGGACTCTCACCTTCCTTGAGTAATTTGTGTAAGGTAAGCTGCCGAGATAATTCATGTCTATATGCTATGTCTCTCCTGTCAGATTTATGGTAATATAAGCTGTTCTCTGCATTGGATTTCCTGTTTTAAGTAGAGAATTTTGATTATAATATATCTCAAGATCATAAATGGCTCTTCACCTATCTAAACAGGTTCTGGTGGATTGGTAATGATGGTCTCTTAATAATCCTTTGTGAAGAATTGGATTTATTACTCTTGTTCAGACTGAATCGGAGCTTTTTGATTAGCCTCACGAGTGTCTTTCCATGTATTATTAGTCTGAATTCATGACTTGAATTTCTCTAAAACATAGCTAACAATGTTGACCTCTTTTTCTGACAGTCTGTGCTAGGCTATGAACTTCGTGAGGAAGGTGCTGCACATGACTGTCAAGATGATGCAATTGTTGCTATGAAACTTGTTCTTGCTAAGATTGAGGATAAGGTTGATAATGACCTTGCATACTTGCAAGAGAATGTAAAGAATGTAAGTTGGGTAATTGAGTTTCTTGGAGTCAGAACTTTTAAATGTATTATCATTCTTATATAATAAATTTGTTTTACTTTCGAAGGTGCCTGAAGCTGAAATGGCAAAGCTTCTTCTTCACCGGATACCAATTACTGTCCCCAGTGAAGAATTACAAGGGGCACTTCCAGTGAAATTTAGTGTAGAACTGAAGGTTAAGTAATTTGAGTTTGCAATTTTATTTTTCTTTTCGTGATTGCATAAGGCATGTATGCTTAATGAGGACGTGCAAGCTTGTAAAATAAATGCTTCTGACAAAGTTTACTTGGTCAAGGATTGGTTATCGGAATCTGCTTGGAGAAAGTTCTACTTCAACATTTCTCTAAATTTTTACTGTGTAAAATGGTGATGGCTTATCAGCTGCTAATTTTATCTCTACTATGAATTATTGTAGCCGGTGCTTTCTGAGCTGACCAGGTTCTCCTTTCTATGATTCCTTAACTAGTAACAATATATCAGAACCTGAAAAGTAGCTACAATGTTCCTGACCTGAGTAATCTTGTAGTCTTTTGTGTATAGATTTTTACCCTACATATTACAACAAATATTTCTAGTAATCTAGCAATAATTACACTGAAAAATCTGCCATTTGCTTAAATATCAAAACTGTTTGATTGTGGCCCTCACACTTTTCCAGTTGGCCATGCATTGAGTTTTGTGTGAGTTTCATGCTGAGTTCTAACGTGGCTTATAATTTTGTAACAGCCTCCTAAGAATGGTCAAGGAAAGCAGTACTCTGTTATTGCCATCTTTGAGAATCCACAAGAAGCGGAACAGGCATTTGATGATGCAAATGGTCGGCTAGAAAAGGTACTTTTTGGTTGTACATTAGGTGTATACAAGTTCTCTGGTGGTTTTGGCGTACGAGTTACAAAAAGTAGAATGTATTATTGTTGGATCCCTCATTTGTAAAATGGGATTGTCCGTTGAGATTCTCATCCTCAATCCAGTGATCAGTTGCAATTATTTCACATACTAATTTGTTCCTTTTTGTCAGGATATTTCCGGACTGCCACAGAAACTAATTAGCTTTAAACTTAGCACAGGAGAAACTGCTAGTTTATATGTTCGCAAAATGCCAACAGTTTGTGCTTTTAGTCAAGTTTCACAGAAAAGGGGCGCTTTAGAGGATGATTACACGCACATTCCCAAGAAACTGGAGAAGAATGCCCCTGAAGATTACTTTGAAGAGATTGAAAGACTGAAACAAGAATTGAAAGAAAAGGATTCCAGTGACTGTGATAACCATTTGAAAGAGATTGAGAGACTGAAGCAAGAACTGAAAGAAAAAGGTTCAAGTCAATGTAATGCCCATGTGAAAGAGATTGAGCGGCTGAAGCGAAAACTAAAGACAAAAGACTTTGAAATCTCAACGCAAGATAAAATCATAGCTGAACTGAAAGAGAAGTTGAAAGAAATGAAGAAGAGGAAGAAAAGCTGATGCTAACTCTTGCCTTTGGGACATGGTCATTTCCCAAACCATTCTTAGCTTTCTGAGATATGATGCTGCTCTACGACTAATGAAAAATTGGTCAGTTAATTAACACTTTTAGTGCTGTTTGGATCTGATCATTTAACTAGAATAGCAAGTTCATTGCCTGATCAGATTACTTAAAACTATTTTCATTCTGGCTAGCAGTTTGTAACATCATTTGTTATTTTGGAATCCTACATATTGGCTTGGGATGCTTACCAGCTCATGAGAGCTTTTTACTTGTAATCCAAGCAATGCGCCTCATTCTTTGATTAGAATCGTGAAAGGATTAAAAGATGATTTACAATTGGAAGAAAGGTTAAACTATCAGCATAAGGTTCTGGATCGTTATGGTTCCAATCTTCCGTTGTATTTCAATGATTGCCTCCTTTCTGTCCAAAAAAATTCCTCTAGTGTCTGAGCAATAAGGAAACACTAATTTCCCCAAGTTGTATTACTCGATGATGAAGATGGTTGCAGGTGAAAACAGAAGAAAATGAATGATGCCCTTTCTGATGCTGAAAGTATTAACGTTGTAAGTCCATTCACATTGAGCAACAAACGTTGATCTTGAAGTTCCAACAAATGGAATGGAAGAAAATCAAAGATTTCTTTGAATTATCCTGATTTGTGAGCAAGAATGCCTCACTGAATACAACATAAGCACTGGAGAACCTGTGATAGACCTCACTTCATAACCTTATACATCACTCACTTTCATAATCTTCATCATCTCCGAAAGTAAAAACCGACGCGTCTGCAGCAATAGCCTTGATATCATTTTGCCCTCCTGACCTCAAATGAATGTCATCAGTAGTTGATTCCTTGGAAGCTTCGGTTCGTGAAGGTTGATGACCTTGAACTGATAATTGCTGAGTTCCATGGATTAAGGTCCTCATTTCCTCCGTTGTCAAGTTAGGCGAATGCATGGGTTGAGTGGATCCATTTCCAGAAGCAGCTACAGGATGTCTGACTTCAGAAGCTCCACCATCCTCTCTGTCACCGTCTGAGAACACATCATCTTCATTCTGTGATACTTGGTCAGAACTGGCACCTTTGTTGCCACTAGGAATTGGAGCATGGCTTGTACTAATTGGACCTTCGGATCCCTTAACAGTAGACTCAACTTTTGACCTTGTTGGTAAAGTACCATGATAATCTATCATTATGACTTCAACCTGGAAACCTGGGGAAGGCAGTGTTCTCTGCATAGCAGAGCTGCAAATCACAAAAAGAATCCCAGAAGAATAGAGAAAACAGCACATGAAATCCTCTGTGCCGTTTATGATGTTCCAACTCTGTGTCATTTAATTTATCCACGCATTTATGTAAATTCTTCAAAAATATGTGGATAAGATTTAATAGAACAGAGTAGGAACTGGTTAACGAGAACAGAAGATTTGTTACTGAAAACAGGCATTGAACTTGCATAAATAAGGCCATAAAATCTACAAGTTATAGGAGATCCAAAAACTGAACTACTAACCTTTTCAAAACCATCAAGATCAGAGGCATCTAAAAATGTTCTATTCTCGCTCATTGTTGTATTTAACCAACTGAACACCAGAAAAGACCAAATGGATAAGGTTATTTATTGCTGGAAATCATACAATGTAAACATTGATCAGAAGTTTCCATTAAAGAGAAAAGCAGCACATGAATTGATTAGAATAATCAGAGACATATTGCTAGTTAATACAACCTAGCAACTGAAGTTTGGATTGAGAAACCAATTATTCAATACGAACCAGTAGAAATCTCCTTGGCGATCTTGAAAATGGATTTTGAAGTCCCCAACTAACTCTGTTAGGCCAGGCTCCCCTGGTAGAGCAAATACCGTAATTCCTTTCTTTGCTTTAAGCCAAAAGTCTTCTGGCTGAAAAGGCATATTTGGTACTTTTGTATCAGAGTATGGTACAAAAAGCAAAAGTGAGACGTTGATGAACACAGAAACAATACGAGTAGAAAATTTTCTAGGAAAAGGGTCGTACCATCAAATCCTTAGTTTTTGAATGCTTTCTTGTTGAGAACAAAATCCCTGTAGATGAGAAATATTCTGCCTTGAAATTTATGTCACACGCACAGCAATAAAAACTTTTATGTTTCTCACGGTAAAGAAAAATGTTACAAGTTTCTATGACAGAAAAGACAGAAGTATCATTAGTTCCACTCAATAACAGTTATCTTAATGAAACCCAAGGGAACTTCAGGGCTGTGCTGATGCATATTTGAATTCTGAGCTCTTATGATTACTACATGGTAAGATCCTGGAAGCCAGATACTTTTTAGAGAATCACTTACGAAAATGATTCTGGAATATAGATACCAATCTATGACTACGTAGAATCATAAACCTACCAGGTGTACAGTAAACAATAAAAGAGAACTCGTAAATGCAAAGGGATGATCAGATTGCAGCGGGGCATTAAGCACTTACCATTATGGTTAGAGACGGTAATAGATGGCCGTATCCAATACGGACAGTTGTGAAGCCGCAACCCTCTAAGCATGCACCTATATTCTAACAATTTCAATAACTCCCAAAGCCAAGTCTACAAATTTTGAGAAAGACCAAAGTTTTACCTTCTTCCAGGCTGATTTTCTCCATTGAAGTATGTTAAGATGCGCTCAAAGTATTTGACATACCTCTGACCAAAGCAGAAAATAATTACTTAATAGATTGATTTATGGAAGAAAATGAAGATCAACCCTTAAAATGTTACAATACTAAAGAAATTCAAACATATGAAATGGACTAACAATCTGACTTGGAAGAACTAGAGCCTTCCCATCTAAACATCGTTTCTTATTGAAGTAATCAATGGCCTCTTCGGCTGTTGAGAAGAACTGCAGAGGAAACACAGAACTTGAAAACATTGCTTCAGACTTGAGGGAAAATGCAAGTCTGAAATCACCCCTTATTGTTAATGAAATATTGAAAACATTTCACCTTCAGGAATAGAAGAAGGCTACATATCATTAAGCCTGTCCTGCCCATACCGGCTTTACAATGGACAGCAACCACATTCTCGATGTCTTGCTTTAACCATGAGTATGCACTATGGCAGAATGATGTGATAAGTTCAAGATTAGGACAGTTGTGATCCTCAAAGGGGAAGTTTGCCACCTGTGAATAAAGAAAATATTCATCAGAATATCATTTAAATTTAACCATAGCTTTTCTTGAGGGAGATTAGGAACATAATTGAACTTAGAATATTTTGCCTTCAGGTCTGGATATGTCAGAGAAATTTGTCAACAGAAATTATTTCAAGAACTTCTAAACATACTGATTTTTTCTTTGGGAATGAAGCTTAGAGAGATTTTTTTAAAAAAAAAAAAGAGGATGATCAAGGGGAGAAAAAAAAAAGCTTAACAAATAACCAAACCAGAATTAACCTTTGCATTTAAAATTTTATTTGATCCTCAGATTTACCATAGCAATAACACTCAGATGTGTCCACAGAAATTAATTCTGATACTAATACAAATGGAACAGAAAGTGTAGATGGAGGCCACACCTTCCCTCCAAATAGTGATGCGTCATATAATCGCTCTGAACAAAGATTATACACCTTGTACTTTCCCTTCACCAGAAAAAAAATTACCATGTCACTAACATGTACTAAACAGAAACCCCGATAAACATTCCTGATTGTTATACTGAGTAATTAGAACCACATAAAGCCATAGAATGGAAAGATGATAGTCCATTGTAAGAATACCAAAAGCCTAATCAATTAATTCGTTCTCTAGTATTTCAGATCCAGTAGTTCCCTTCATTGCCAGGACTGATCAACACTGCAATCATGTATAGAAGTCCTTGTGGACTGGCAACAAAAGCCACAATGCACTCAAAGTATTCCAGTTAAATTCTTCTCACTTCTTGTACGTTATTTCAAAGAGTATGTTGATATTAGCTTTGCTACTCGTCAAAGATGTAATGCACAGAATCAATAATTAAGCTTCTAAATTAGTTCTCACACTAAGCAAAGCGCAAATATGAACTCCTATTTAGAAATTCATGGAAAAAGCCTCTTTTCTTCAAAAGAATCCAGGAATAATTGTACACTCAAATATTTCCAGCCTGTAAATTCAAAATGGAAAGTACCTTATGCTTAGTTTCAAAAAACTTTATCACTTCTTCCATGTGATTCCGATAAAAACCCTGCAAAAGATATTCAAGTAAGGGATTGGTTTTGATGCTATGCTAACCTTCACCAATTAAATTTGAAAGAGACTTAGATACATCAACTACCTCAAAGTACCCAAAAAGGCCAGAGCTAAAATCACCAGCAGGGAATCCCATAGCAATTATGTTCTCAGTTATATAAGCCATATCCAAGTCAAATCCTCCTTCCTGGGCATTGTGTTCAGAAGTCAGCAACAACAATTCCATAAAAAGAACTTTTAAAGCAGAGGGGAAAACTAAAATGCAACACATGTGTACAATTAAGAAATTCATTTCATCCACCAATGTGAATTATTGTGGGATATTGACAGAATCATGTAATATAGAAAAAGAAGACAATTAAAACAAAGGCATATTTCCTTCGGTGGAGACAAGCATTAAATTGGACTAGGCTACTGAGCAAAACCACCAAAGTTCCTTTTCAGAAACCAAAAAGCTCATTTACTATTACACTCAAGGTATAAGGGGGGAGAGAGAGACTCAAAAAGGATAAATTCAAGCAAAGATACCTGGTATCTACGCTTGTTTTGGGATACAACATGGCGTGCCTTGACCTGCATGGCATTGACAGCACTTCGAGATGAATCAACTAAACCTTTAGTAAATGACTCTAGAACACCAGTTTGTGTAGTTGCATTGCTCTTAGCAACGCCCTCTGATGTAGATGACACTGAAGGAAATTGAAAACCAAGGCGACTGGTGAAACGGGTAAATCGAGAAATTCCAAAACTTCCAGTGGGCGAGCCATCTGGCACTGTTGGCTGAGGGATATTTGAACTTCTATCGGGTAATGATGCACCTGAAGTTGATAATTCAGGTGCATTAGTATTTTGTGCATTAGGAGTGACCACAGAAGGCTCAGAATCAGATTTCCTATCAGAAGGTTCAACCTTGGAAGCTTTGTCGGGAAGTTGGGAAGAGGAATCCACAGATTGAGAATCCATCATTTCTCCGTCAATCTTCCCCAGTCAGAGCCCAAGTTACAGACGATCACTGCAAGAAAGTAGATACTATGAAATGATAAACTGGCTCTAACCCAAAAACATAAAATATCCAGTTATATACAGGAAACAGAATGTATTCAAGAATGTAAACCACTAGCCAGGTATATAGATCTCCAACGTACTAGCTAGTTTTGTTGCAAGCAAGATGGTGGAGAATGAAAACATCGAGATCATGTGACGATTGACTCGTGTAGGAGTTTAATCAGGCAAATTTGACTACAACATCATGAAAAAAGAGGAACTTTGGACAGGAACGCCATTTCCCAACATTTCTGATATCAATGTAGTATCCATCAACTCACAAATTTCTGTTTCTCTGCTTCAAAATTCGGTTTTGGAAAACCAACAGTAATAGCTATAGAAGGGCCTTGTTAAGCATAGATCGGAACTTGCAGACGATAAAGGCAGAGATCTGATAGCAATTTAAAGATGAATAACGATAACTTACCTGATGTTTTGACTTTTGAGAGTCTCAGGTTCGATTTGGACAGAGTTTAGAGACAAGAGACAACATTGGATGAAATTACCAAGTTTCCTACTTTTACTGCAAATTTTAACTAAATTTAATTATTAATTAAAAACGTTAAACCTCCCGTGTTTCATCCCATCTTCCATGTCTTTATCTTTATTCATCACAAGATGGGCCTTTGAACTAATCAGACTGATAGCTTATCATCCATGGAAGTGACCCATAAAGCCCATAAAAAGTCCCAATGTTGATCATATGAGTACTATTTCCTAAACTCAAACCATCACCGTTGGATCATCGGCCGAAACGATACAAATACAGAGACGGAGACTCCGCCGCTCTTAGAAGTTGCAAGCACAAAGACAAAGACTACAAAGAATCAAAGAAAAAAAAAAGTCTCTTCCTTTTTTTGGGGCCCACAAATGGAGGAAGGACAACCTAGTACTGGTGGAGCCCTCGCCGGAGAAGATCTCTCCAACCTTTCATCGACCCCAGCCGCCGCCGTGTCACGGTGGACTTACTCCGTTTCCCGGTGGTATCAACACCTACTCGACAAATCAGTCCCTCACGTCCTCCACCGTTGGATCGCGTGCCTCATCGTAGCGCTTGTGTACTCCATACGGGTGTACTTCGTGGGGTTCTACATCGTAACCTACGCTCTGGGAATCTACCTCCTTAATCTCCTCATTGGCTTCTTGTCTCCTCAGATTGACCCGGAATTTGACGGGAGTAGCCGCGACGGACCCGTTTTACCTACCCGCGGATCCGACGAGTTCCGTCCCTTTGTCCGACGCCTTCCGGAATTCAAGTTCTGGTACGGTACTTTCTTTGAGTTTCTGGCAGTTTGTGGATTTTGATGGTTGCTCGTTTAATTAATGTCAATTTAGGGTAAATCGAATTCGATTGTATTGAACTTTTTGGTATAGCCTATTTAATTGGACTTGGAGATATTACATTAGGGACAAATTTGATATCATGTGGTTACCAGAAATTGGGAGAATAGGTTAAGGGTTCTTGAGAATGCGTATGCTTGGTGATTGCAAGATACATGCCCCCTGAATTGTAAGATGTGATGATTTTTGGAGGTCCATGAGATTGTTTCTGAAATGAAGAAACTATAAAGGAGTGCAATTGTTGGAGAGCATGTACACCATAGAATGTAGTTTAAAACAGTAGAAGCTAGCAAGAGACCGTTGATGTATCTATGCATTTACGTTCTGGGATCTGTCAACTGATGCAGAAATTGGAGTATTACTTTGTATGAATCTGTTTATGGTTTACTAGCTTACAAAGATTTAAGTACCACCTGATGGAAAAAAATTGTAGAATTCAGTATCTCTTTTGTTTTACTTAGCTTACCCACTTCACATAAGGACTGATCTCCCTCCATCAAACTCACACCACAGAAGAAATACCCTCTTTTCTTAACCAAAGAGGATAATGTATATCTCTTGTGTGGCACGGTTTTGGATAATGTTTACCTTTAGGAACGACCTTGACATCTCTATTTGTGAAGACATATATGCTTCTTATTTTACTCGTGTGCTTCTCTTTGGATGATTTTCATCAACTGAAGTGCCTCTGTTTTCTCTTTCATGGAAGGTACTCTATCACAAAGGCTTTCTGCATTGCGTTTGTTATGACATTCTTTGATGTTTTTGATGTGCCTGTCTTCTGGCCAATACTTCTCTTCTATTGGGGGCTTCTGTTCATTCTCACTATGAGGAGACAGATAATGCACATGGTTAAGTATAAATATGTTCCATTCTCTATTGGCAAACAGGTACCATCTTTGTATCATCTTTTTGTTGTTTTATATTTCAATAACAAAATATTATACGAGATTAAATTTTTGTTGATTACTCTTCTTAACAGCGCTATGATGGAAAGAGAGGTGCTTCAAGCGACAGCCCAATCCTGCCCAGGGATTGAGTTTCTTAGGTATTTTAAGCCATAAAAAACAATATTTACCATTTTTAAGTCATTCATCCGCAAAATACTTTATTCTTCTCAACATTTTTATGTTGACAGGTGGAGCATTTGAAGTCTGTGGGTGTTATAGATGTCATTTTGACCAGTGAACTAGGTGCTTTATATGACATTTCTCTGCCTCAGATTCACAGGCTTCACTTGGGAGCCTTGCCCTGGTGCTGGTTGGAATTTCGCCCGATGAACCAAAGTGGCAGTTCTCTTAAGAAGGTTTTCTGCAAAATGAGGCATGCTACTTCCTATTGCAGATGCTTTTATCTAGTGACTTCTCTTTGGGGAATTCTAGATGAGGGTGCAATAGGACCATGCTGAGTCTAGTTAGAAATTATTTTTTCTTTAGTCTCCACCCTTGAAAAAATGTTAAGTCCGATAACAATGCATTTTAATTTAGATGAATGCCATTTTTTCTTTTCTTCTCCACTATGCCTCACCTTTTAGATATTCTTTACCAGAGCTCTATGGAAACTATTGCACTATAGTTATATGTCTCTTCTTGTTTTCCTGACAAGAAACAAATTCATGCAAGAATTCCACCAATCTGGGGTATTATTCTAAAGGGACTCTATGATTAGTAACAATGGAATGAATGACCATTTGCAGAGATATTGTCAAATCAAATGCTTAGTGATATTATGGATTAAGAATTAGGTATTGCAGGATGCTGAGAACATCATACCGACATTTTGTTTGATTTGGGCTGTAGTTGTGATTGCGGTAATCTGTCAGACGATGCTTTCAAGTACTTCTTTTCTTGGTAGAATATATCATATTATACTTATTTTTTGCGCATTTTAGGCCTCGATTTTTCCTCATCCGAGAGAATTGATTTCTTTTTTGGTTACTCACGAGAGAATTAATTTTTGCATCATGGGCTGAAGACCCAAGAAGTATGCTGAAGGATGCTCGTATATTTATTAAAAATCTATGGAACCTTAATTCACAAACCGAGGATCTCGTATTAAAGATAAACTTATAAACGGTGAAATACTAAATTTTCATAAGAATCTTAACAGGTTAATTCATATTTAAAACAAGCAAAAGGGGGATTTAGGAGTTCAAAGTGTGAAAATTGATTGTTCAATCGAAACAACAAAAAGCTGAAACTTAGGCAAGAATGAATGCCCTAAGATCCTCTGGCCAGGTACTCTGTATCAAACCTGTGCCAGAGGATCTGAGTCATCCATTCCACTTAAATGGATGGCTCAGATCTTCTGGCACAGACTAGGTATAGAGCACCTCGGCCAGAGGATCTGATCTCAAAACGAAGCTTCTTGTTGGATACAGGTGTTGGCCTTGCTCAATTTCCGTAGTGTGGATGTTGGAAACAGGACGAGAACAGGAGTGGTTTTGTGTAGTGTGGAAGCTGAAAACAGGACGAGAACAGGAATGGTTTCACGGTGTAGTGCGGAAGTTGGAAACAAGACGAGAACAGAAGTGCTTTTCACCGTGTGGTGCGAAAGTTGGAAACAAGACGAGAACAGAAATGGTTTCAAGGTGTAGTGTGGAAGGTGGAAACAAGACGAACATAAGGGGTTTCATAGTGCTTCCTGAGAATCGCTCCATTACTTTAATCTCTTGCATGCTAAGTTATGCAATTGGATGTGATGTCCCTTTGCGTTAGTAACGGTAAAATATGAGGTATAGATTATGCTGAGAATAGCATCGTGATCTTCTGTTATCAAACATTTCTTTAGATCATGTAATCTGGAAAACATTTTCGTATAGGGGCTTTTGAGTTGGGGGAAGGGTTACAGTATGATATACACACCAAAACAAGAAAAGAAATGGAAAGATGAGAAGGAAAATAAGTCATAGTGGACTTTAAGAACTTGGCCTGTAATAAGCATAGACTCCATAGAAGGTTTGTGCAGAAGTAAGCAGCAGCAGCACAACAGCAGCAATAAATGAGATTATAGCCCAGGGATTGCTGAAGTACTTGTGTCTTAAAGTTGCTCTCCAAGCATTCCACTTGTGATTGTAATAGCTGTTCACATCAGCAGATAATTGGTAGAGGTAGCTGTCATTAATGTCGAAAACCACCTCTTGACAGAGCCGGTTGAAGAGATCTGCAACTTCAGCATCACTTCCAAGCCAATGCTCAATTATGCCACAGTAATGGAGATATGCGACATCCTCAGGAGAGTTAATCAAGTTGTCCAAAAAGATCACGTAGGAGGTTATATCATTGCTGCAATCAAAATGGCACTGCTCAAATGCTATGAGGTTGAGAAAAAGCGACTTGGTACCATCATGAATCAAGAGTCTAGGAATCATGAGGACACCATTCTTGAATTTTATATCCCAGAATCGATCCGTCTTCCTCTTCTTGAATTTGATGCCAGCCTCCTTGAGCTCAGTTGCACAGTGGATCAACTGTTGCCGTCTTTTGTCTGCGACCCGACGATTATGTGACCATCTCTTCATCCATATCCTGGGCGCAAGTTTTGGTCCTGTCCGCAAGAGACTTCTGCGAAAAACTTCAAGGCAATGCAAGCCTCCTAAATCAGATAGGGGGTCAAAGGTTGTTGCATATCCCAGAGAAGATTCCAACTTGTTCCTGTCATTTTCTGACAGTGGTTCATCAGTTGGCATTAGAGGATCAAAGAACCTGACAGCTAACTTGGCAACCAGTCCTGTCTGGTCAGGATCGTTTAGCTGAAGACCAAGAAGCCGATCGAGTATAAAGAGTGGAAGCTGATTCTCTATCATGATCATGTCCCTCTGAATAGAATGCATCGAGCCACGCATCGCGAAAATGGGATCATTTCTCGGATAACCAAGGTTCTTGAATCCTTCAGCAACACCTCGAAAGAGTTCAAGCACAAAGCAACCATCAAGTACCATCATTTCAACGAACTCGTTACTGGTAAGATTAGTTGGCCCCTGATAGCAGGACCGAGCTCTCTCTTCAAGTTCTGTTACAGAATCAAGATACAGCTTTAAGTCCTGATTATTACGCTTCAGTACATGGTGAAGAGATCGCCACTTATGGCGTTCCATTTGGCGCAGACGTTTCTTTCCATGGTGATAAGGTCCCAAGGACACAATCTGGGGGACGATCGCTTTGTCATCACTTTCTCGTAGGTAATGGGGGACTTTATAGATGCACAACTTTGACCACGAACTAGCTGCATCGTCTTCCCTAGCTTGTTCGAGTTTTTCTTTGATTGAGACTGACAAGATGTCGTCAACCTTGCAAATTAACCCTACAAAAATAACAAGTAGTATATGAGAGTAGGGATCGTTCCCTCGAAGATCTAATAAAGGAAAGCTAAATATCGTCAACTTGTTAATTATTTGTAAAAGAAAAATAAGATAAAA